>JBBPCS010000002.1:5986486-6010283 GCA_037974645.1 Hollardia meadi
AAGGACACTTCAACATGTAGACTGCAGGGGCCGGGGATCGAACCACCGACCTTCCGATCACTGGGCGACCGCTCTACGCCCACACTGTGCCACTTGTGTTTTAGACAAAATAAAGACATATTATGCAAGCCATGCCTCTGGGCTGTCAAAGCAGCAAAAAAAAGCCTTTTCCATATTTCATATTAGCACATTTTTCCAAGCCTGTCGTGTTATTTTGTCACAACAGTAAGTTTGAGCAGGAGTGCTGATAGAACATTTGAGTCTGGTTGACAAGCCGTGACTTTGTAACTCCAACTCCCCAAAATCTGATTTAGTCCACCATCACCTGGCCTGTCTGGCTTGTGATCCCCCCCTCCATTAGCAGCACCTAAGGTTTGAGTGACAGTAAAGTAGTGGCATTGGGAAAGGTTGTACAGTCCATAGGCCTACTGTACACTTGTCTTGAGTTCTAAAACAAACTTGATGTTCAGCAATAATACAGCACAGCTGTTGACAGCAGTGGTTACCAGGGTCCTTTGGAGGTATAAAAATGTTTTGACAGCATCTTACAGACCAAAGTGGTTTCATATGTGGAGATTTATCTCTTTTGATGGCTTGTCTGAGGCAAAGAGGTGGGATAGGAGGGAATAAGATTGGATGTGATCCCTGTGAAACTTCCATCAAAGCTGAAAATACGGTGTCTATCGCTGGTGAAAGTAGGTGATTTATTTTTATTTTCCTAACAAACCCTCATTGTTGAGGTGCAGCTTTTCTTCAGTAAGGTTCGTGCATCAGTATTTTTAGACCTTAAAGAAATCTCTTAACTTGAGAAATGAATATGTGGTATCTTTAACTGTTGGATTCTGCAAACTGAACAGTTTCATCATGTCTTAAATAATGTCTAAATTATGGTTCTGGGACTCAGGGAGCCTTGATTGCATTTAAAGGCTAATATCATCTACGCTCACCTTTGTTGTCCTTTGCCATCCTCATTCTTAATCTAGTTGGCACAGCCGCCACAATTGGTCACGGCAGTTTAATTGTGACATTAGGAGGCAACTTGGTTCTAGAGGGATCCACAAATGTCATCCACAAATACAGCGTGAAAGTCACATAGCCTGGCCTGCAAGGAGATAAACACTCCAACTACACATAGCTTGTTAGTCATGGTCCCTAATTACCAAACGGTTCATGTCCCAATTGTCCAATCTAGTCTGCACAGAAATGATGCCAGGGATGCTGTGAGCATGCAGAACTATTTGAATTTAAGATTTTTTCAAATATTGTTTTTTCTTCTGTGATTGATCCAGATTTCCAGCGTCAAACTGTTTTCTGTTTATCTGGATCGCTGTCAGTTCAAGGTAATTGCTTTTCTTTGTCGGCATCCTGACAAAAGAATGCCGACAATATTTAAATATTTAACAGCGTTTGGATGCGATGAACAAAGCCTATGAGAACTCATTGTTGCCAAGACCTACATGAGTCATAGAGTGAATCATAATTTATTACCAAAGTGACAGTGATCCTTTATAATACCCATCGTGCACATATCTCTCATAATATAAGTGATCAAAGATGGCGGGCGTGTAATTGGATGTGATTTAATTCATTACGTGATGACAAAATGGGCCTTGTCCTCTGCCAGCACGGGTCACAGCAATCAGTCAGCGAACTTGAAAGAGTCACCCAGAAACAATGTGGGATTATAACATCAGAAATAATGCCAAACACTGTTGTTCCAACAGTCAACAGTAATGTTAAGTGTTCTCTAGGTAAATTTAGCCTCATACACTGGAAAGAGCTTGCTGATTTGATGGTCATGAAGAACTTTTTCAATGAAGAGCTTTCATTTTCTCCCACGTGTGTCAGCTGTTAGGACTAGTATATAATATGTGTTGTGTGTTGAGTGTTTAAGTGAGTGTATACCTGTGTATATGGCTGCATATTTATGTGCAAGAGTATATAAAACCTTTAATGCAAGCTCTCCAGCAGGAGCTCTGCATTAATTATTGCAGAGCATTGAGTACAATACAAATACCACAAGGCAACATCTGGTGCCAGGTGAGGAAACTGGCAGGGGAGGCTTCCTGGGTCGAATGCTCCCTTTAGAAATGTTGAACCTCGGTTGTGTTGCTCTGTCACAGCCTGTCCGCTCACACACTGTTTTTATCCACTGAGATTCTCATTAAAGTTATCATATTTAAGATTTCCCACCCATTTTTGATATTATTCGTGGCCTGCATTTTTCTGCAATAACCGTTCAGTGTGTTCTGTGATTACGTCTTTTCAAATTCATTATTTGTCAGTGGCAGGGTCTGCCACACTCAATTCAAATTGCGTGCATGTAATCCCCCCACTGTTTGCTGTACACTGCCCAACATAACATATGAGGGGTGAATACGTATTGTTTGATGCTACAAAAAATACAGACACTTTGGGAGTACATTGCAACTTAAAAACTATTTGTTTAAAATGAAACAATATTAGGAAATTCATGAAATGAAAAGTTTACTTTTAAAGCATTAGTCAGAGAGGATACTGTCATATTGGTGGTGGAAAAGACTAATTTCACTTTAGCATAAATCCACAAGATTGTACATCACAAACACTACACTGGTGGAAGAAGTACTCGTTAAAGTAGAAAAAACTGTGTAGAAACACAGGTAAACAAGTACAAGTAAAGGTCATGCTATAAGCACCAAGAGTAAAAGTTCTTATTCTGCACAATGATATATATTATCTTTGGATAACTTTTGATGTGTTAATGGGTAAAGGCGGGGCTGATTTTGAATATTTTATATATTGCTGGGTAATGTTAATTGCCCCTGGGGATCAATACAGTCTTATTTTGACCACTTCCACCACTGCTAATAAATATGAACATTGTCTCTAAGCAGAGCCATCATCATGCCGCATTTACATGCAAGTTAAAAGTACAGTGAGCTGATAACGCGGACTCTCACACTATCATGCAATGCTGCCACTGTGTGGAAGAAAGCTGCACACACAAGATGTGCAATGACTTGATGAGAAGTGGATCATAAACACCATAAATCAGCACAAAATCAACAAGGTTTCAGCCCTGCACTGTCACTTCAGCCCTACAATGCAAACAATGATAATAGACAAGCTTAGAGCTTTAAAATACCGTCAACACGAAAGCAGAACGTCAATACGTAAAAGAATTTCTAAAGAAAAAACAAGACAAGAAATAAAAAAACAAAACACTTTTACTGGAGTGTGACTCAATTTCAGAAACAAAAAGAAAGTTTTTAAAAAATTACTCAACAAATTGCATAACTTAAATCTGCAAATTTAAGCAATGATTTCCAGGTGAGCTAATGCCATAACCTCATTATTCCTGATTTAATTTGATGCTGCATTAACTAAGCACTGATCATATTAAATCGTATCAGTAGAATAGATTTGCAGAGATTTGTGGCCTGGTCGATCTGAACTTTTACCATCCTCACGCCCAATTCATTAGCTCAGGCTAAATGCCAGCAAGTAGGGCTAAGTTTTGCATATATCCAAGTGCATCTCTATTTTAGGCTTAGCTGGAACTATCCAGGCCACCCTGCTAGTTTAGTATACTAATTATGTCTTATTTGACCTAAAATCTCATCCTGATTTTCTTTTTACACCCTGGTATTTACTCTTTACCCTGCTTTTAACAACTAAGCGGCGGATTGTTTATGACTGGGAAGATAAGAGATGCTCAGTGCAGGACTATAAAAAGGGATGACACAATAAACATTAAATCATGCCAACACAGCTTTTGTTTGATGGACTATTTCAGACAGGCACATACTGGACTACATTTGTTGCAGAAGAACCAGAAAGGCTGGGTGAAGAGGTGGGTTGAACTATAAATTCAGATTTTTATGTGTATGGGGAAAAAAAATAATGTGCTTTTGTTCTTGATGCTTTTCTTCTTCTTTTTTTTTTCTAAAAGTGGAAGTTATCTCTTTTTGTGGACTTTTGCCCTCAGACCATCTTCATGGCGACCCACAGCCCAGCCCGCGTTGTGCTCATGTTTGTTGGAATGCTCACCTTTTTAGCCGCAATCACTTTCAAGACTCTATCAGGATTCGGTGCTAAATCAGGTGAATATTTGTCATTTAAATCAGTTCGAGGTTTTGTAAAGCACGCTATGGAATATATAACCGACTGCGCTCATCTTGATGCAGGTGTTTTCAAGCAGAGCACAGAGGATGTGACACTCAAGTACACAACACCCATGACCCCTGCTCCGTGGACTCTGTTCATCTGGGACTACATTTATATTTGGGTTTTTGTCATGTTTATGTACTTTCTAGTGGGACTCTGCAGAAGGTTGGCTCTTGCACCATTTGTCATATTGTCACACATAATTTACAGAAGATTATGCTTAAAAGCCGCATCACACTGCAGAACTGTGTCTTTTTCTTAATGCCTTTATCTCCTCCTCTTGCATTATTGCATGCAAACAAATCACTCCACCTAGTCCAGAGGCAATTTATTCTTCCTCTGTGCAGTCATTTTCTCTTTACATGTGGCAGATTGCTCTGACTTAATATGATTTATTCCCCCCCCACAGGCCCAATGTGTTGGCTGTGGTGTATTTTCTCAGCCAAATCTAACAATATTATCCTTGCTCCCGACAGGAACGCTTATGACTGGATGTACACCACGCCGGCTGTGCTACCCTATGGATTTCATGTCTCTCTCATCATCAATGTTTGCTTGAATATTACATGGCTGTTTCTGTTTGACAGAGAGTAAGTGTCTGAGTTCAGGCTGGCCAAACAAACATAGTCCGCCATTTCTAAAAACATGATTAACAGCTGTATTTTATTTTTATTTTTTTTTGCTGTTTCTCCTGATGGTTTAAATGTCTGCTTCTCTGGGTGTTTATAGGTTGTTGCTGGCAGGACTGATAACTTCAGCACTAATGACACTCACTGATTACATGATTCTATTTTTCTCCTGTCATGGACTGAAGATCTACGGAGCCTGGTTGAACAAACACAGCAACACAGACCTCTGGATCTTCAGAATATTGGTAAAAATAAGCATTTCCCGTGTATGGACTTTGAAATAGATGTGTTTCTTTTTTCAGATGTCCACTTGGATTCAAAGGAAAACACATAAAAAGGGAAGTCTTTGATTTATAGGTTTATAAAGTAAAAAGCTTGTAAAAAAAAGTAATAAATTCACAGATTCAGCAAACAATGGTGCTCTTTGGACTGGAGGGCTGTAGACATGCAAAAAAAAAAGGAAATTCATGAGAATTTGAGTGTAAAGATTAATTTGCCATTTTATGTAGGACTGTTACACCAGCACAGTACATATTTACGCAGTGGCCTTCATCAGAGTACACCTTTACTTGAACATTAACCGCGGCATGCCATTTTATCCTTATTGCCTTGTAAAACATAATCCTTATTTGCAAGTATAAAGACCTGTGCGATGTATGCAGATAAGCAACTTCATTAGAAAGTTGTAATTGTGAACTTTGAAACCAAAGGATTACATATTCCTTTATGAATTGAGAAACGTCACCTACTTCTTAAGATAAATGAACTATTTGCAAACTCGTGGGATTATCTGAAAAATGGATCGACACCAATCTGAAAAAAAAAAAAGTTTTGTTTTGCGTGAAATCTTATGAATTGACTCAAGAGACGTCACTTGAGGCAACATCGGCTGAGGCGGAAGACTAAAAGTTTGTCAGAGGTCAAGTTGCATTGTGGGCGCCAGGACTTGACAAGGAAAAAAATGCATTAAAGCAAAGACAAAGTCAAAGTGGAAAGTCCTCTCCTCTCGTACTGTTCATCTACTGCGCATTCAAAGAAATGGTGTGATATTTTCGAGAGCTAGATTAAAAGGTCGACACCATTTTCTTGCCTGTATGGCAAAACTGAAGCTACAGCCAGCAGCTGATTAGCTTAGCTCAGCATAAAGACTGGAGACAACAAATGCAGCACATCTTAATTGCACTAATTAATATGTTATATCTTATTTGTATCATTCACACAGAAACCATACGATTTCTTGGCTCAGCATAGTGTTGTGACTTCTTTTAGTCTCTGCTGATTGCCTGGCAAATAGTGACTGGTGAAATAATCCTGCACTTCCACTTATTAAAACCACAATGGGACATTTTTCCCTTTGGCTTTTACTCGGATTAAACAAATGAGATATAATGTGTTAATTAGTGATCTTTAGTAGGTGGATTTTGTTCATTTTGGACAAAGACAGGCGAAGAGTTCCCCTGTTTCTTGTCTTTCTGCTAAGTAAAGCTAATGGCTGCTGGCTGTAGCTCCATATTTACTCTACAGACACGAGAGTTACGACAATTTTCTCATCTAATTCCCGTCCAAAAAGCGAATAAGTGGATTTCTGAAAATGTCACGCTATTCCTGACATTTTATCAGCCAGTTGGGTTCCCACTGCACGCTGCTGACACATCATAAGGTAAAAGAAGCCACCTGGTCCTAAAGCTGCCGTTTGCTCCATTACCCATATCTAAAGAGTGAATCCTCGGCAAAAAGCCTACTCCTACTGGCTGTGCACAAGGCGACTGTGGTCTGAGATTAGGAGGTTAGAAGCAGCTGAGTTAGGCCACAGCAGAACCTTGAGATTGGTTTCCAGTTCTTCTTTGCCTGGCCTGACATTACAAAGAGGTGATAGATAAGGTCACGTGACAGACGAACATCCTGTACAGTAAACTGTATTTGCAGCACAAAGACAATCCGCCAAATACTTTATTAGGATAGTGACTGCTGTTTGAGGCTGGTCATAGCCTTCTATTGCCTGCTTGTCGACTGACAGAAAAATAAAGCACATTGGTTCTTAATTTCAGACCTGCTTGCACGAAAAACTAAATCCTTCTATGAGTTTGTAGCGTAGACAGAGTCCGGGCATTAAGGTTTAGATAATGGTATGTTGCCCAAATAGACACCTGCAGTGCTAATCATTCATTGTCCTATTCTTTCATTGTGTTGAATCAGGTGCAAAATGGAGTCGCAATATATGCAACATGGGGGACTCTCTTCACTCTACTGAACCTGACGATATACTTACAGCATCAGACAGGTGCATCAAGATGTGACTGTGCCAAGCTGTCACTGCTGCTGCTTCTGATGAAGCTGTTAGCCTGGTGAGTCGCCCCGCTGTGTTCTGTCGTTCAGCTGTTACCCCCGAGACACGATGCACGAGCAAAAGAACCCCAATCTTCTGTCTTCGTCTCCGTTCGCTCCCAGGTTCCTGTTAGAGAACTTCTACCTCGATAAGCATGTGCGTTATGTTGTGGCCATCTACCCTGTGGTTATACTGTGGCTGTCAGGCACCCTGAGCAATTCTGATTCTCCTGAAGGTCAAGTTTACATCTTTGCAGGTATTGTTCGACACCACACACCTGTTCGAACTTTTCATTTCTCTGTACACTGTTTATTGATTTATATACTGTGCATTTTTTATCTCCTCTTCCTTCTTCAGCTTCGATCCTGGCTCTTTCCGCAATTATGTTTGTGGCACGCATTGCCCTGATCACATGGAGGCATTACAAATGGCCGCTTTACAATGGCAGTGGACCCTGTATGTCACCAGTAGAAATAGCCTTGACACAAAGGAAACTCTTTCTATAGAGTGTTATTCATTGTTTGTTTGTCTGTTTTGGGTTTTTTCTTTTAGCAGTATTTTTCTAGATGGCAATCTTCGTCAGTTGATTTGAAATTGACTATGGATGTAACAATAAATACTACAATAATGTGTAAATACTGCAAAAACAATTGCGCATTATACAGCTCACATTAAAATGAATGTACAGTTTTTTAATAAATAAAAAAAAGTGGAAGCATAAAAGAAGTCATGAATATTTCTCATTTGTACATTATTTTAAATAATAACTGTTTTGAGGCACAAGAATATTAGCAGTGATAAATAATTGTACTGACAAATAATGCCAAAAGACAACATTAGATTTCAAAGCAGAAGTAAGATTACAAAACAAAATAAAATGCTACACAATAGTAAAGGTGAGGTGGAAATAAATTATGAATATGAGAGAAAAAAAGGAATTACTAACTATTTAACTTCAGGCATTTAGAAGCATTTTTCCCCCCCACTTGTTTGATTTACTGACCATATCTTCATGATAGGAAAATACACATTTAGGCTGCAAATAAAAGTTTCAGAATCAAACAACTTATTCAAAACTGAAATTTTTTAGTCAAAACTATGTCAAAAAATATTGAAAAGTGTCACAATTCGACAATTTCTTGAATTGCGTGTTTCTCAACTCAAAGTACAAAATCCGTAGTTCAGTCAGGGCCACTATAGTCAAAGAAACTTAGATTCCCACTTGCATTGAGTAATAATTTGGCGGTATAGGCTATGTGGCTCTGTTCTGGGAGCTCCCTGCCCTTCCACGTGCCTGTGTGGGAAGGCAATCCCCCACCCCCCCAAGGTACAGAACAGAGCAGGTATCAGTGACAACAGAAATGACATTGATTAAGTCACACACAACATGAAAAGGAGGAGCTGTATGAGAACTGCCAATTGGATGCATAGAAGGGAATTAGCTGAGCCATCAGCTGATGTGGGCTGGGTTTGATATCAGCTGATTTAGCTGAGACTGTGAACTGAGATCAACTTCCCTGGCCTGCCCGAACTAACACAAATGCTTAATACAACATATATTCCGTTTGTAGTCTCATAAAACAGAGAAAAACAACAAAACCTCATGAGTTAAACTATTAATCACTTATCAAAATAGTTTCTAAACAACTTTTTGAATTAGCTTATCAGTTGGTTGGTTAATTGTTTTAGCGCAATCTTTTCGCTTTGATAAGTATCCCTGTGTACCAAGAGAAAACTGTACAACTGTATCAGTTTCAGCACCTGCCTATTGAATAAAAACAAGTAAATAATAGAGCAAGAAATAGAGCCAGGACTCTGCCGCTCTATCTCACACTCACACCGCTTCTGTTATCATAACTACAGTGATTTTAGGTCCAATCAAAGAGATATCATAAAGTTATGCATGCAGGGATCCAAAGTCCACTATATAGATTGTGGTGAAAAAAATATCGTGCCTCACAGTCTTCTGTGCTGTCGGACAGTATGGTGAGGGTCCAGATGTCTCCCCACTCAGCAGAAAACAGTGGCCATGTAGTGATACATGCTGGCAGCATTATCCTGGCTGTTATTACTCAGGTGCTCTCTGGCATCTTCTTTACTTTGACAAAGGACATCTGTGTGCCCAATGGTGAGTGACTCCACTTTTGCTGAATATTTCAGTCATGTAATCATACTTCAATGCTTAAAAAATGCGAGAGTTGTCGTTTCCACAAGCTGGTCTTGTGCTCATAGATTTTATTAGTAAATAATTCAATGCACAGATCAGGAGGATGATTTATTTTTGAGCGCTTAAACCATGATAAATAATACCAAAGGAAGTTTTTTTTCCAACATTGATTGTTGCATGTTTGGTCAAGAATATTCAATGTTAAAAGAAATACTTCAGATGTCAAGCCAAGTTTTCAGGGGCTTTAAGCCAGCATGTTTCAAACACGTCAGACTCATAGCCATACAAACATGGATGTTTTACTGCGCACTTGTCACTTTACAACCTTTGCCCTGATAGTCGTTTAATGCATTTTTTGCAAGCTCTTCAACTGGATGGAGGCCAGTGAAACTAACCAGGCCATATAAAAAACACACATCACGTCACTCCACTTGATGAATTATAGACATATATTTATATTTATAGACAGATATTTGGTATCACCACTCCTGGTAGCTACACAATGACAGAGGCCCGTGGAAAAATATGTAGAGCTCAGCAGTCTCTAAATCAAATCCAATGTGTACAGCACAGCCTTAAAGGACAAAGTCTCCATGTACATACTGGAGATAACTGACCCTGTCACATATGTCTATCCATAATTGCTACTGTAACACTGCATAATTTGATGGTAAAAGACAACTATTGGGTTCAGGTAAGCTAAAACAGAATCGTTTTAAAGCCTGTTGAAAATGCTACACAAGTATTTATGAGAAGCTTTTTATTTTATACATTTTTTTCCTAATTATTATCAGTTTTTAGCTGCAGGGTGGTTTGGTTTTGCCCATTGACTGTATATAAAGACGGACAACATGGGAGTGCCCCAAAAGTGAAGCCAAAACATCTCGATCGCCCCCTGGCGGTGGGCTGCAGTATCATAAACCTCTCCTCTATGATTTTAGGTAGGACATGGGCCAAACTAAAAACTCAAAGTACACCTCAAATAATTTTTCCCATTTTAGGTAGTTCCTATCCCGCTGATGTATGTTCAAGTGTTCATTTTTCTGATCAGTTTGGTTTTAATTAGTTATTTAATGCTATAAAAACAGGGTGAAACGTCATGATTGACAGCTGAGCCCTACTCACGATTGGGCGGGTGGGTGTATGGGCAGGAACTTGATGCTGCAGCTCTGCTGCCTGGTTGCTACTGCACAGCCTCTGGCTCCAAATGATGTCATCAGCACAAGATGGCAGTCCGTGTATCTGGTATATTTTGGCTTCACTTTTGTACAGTGGGAGGAAGTGGAGACGCGTCATCCATCTTTATTTATGTCAATGGTTTAGCCACTAAAACTACTTAGGTTAGGTTTAGGAAAAGATCATGGTTTGGCTTAAGACCCTTTTATACATTAAACACATGTTACAACGAGCTTGCAGGCAGAAAGTTCGAAATGATAACTTCTCCCATGTGTTCAAATCAACACACTGACTACAAATAGTGGGACCACTGATTTTTCTTTCTTTTGGCATTCAGTTCTGTTTCAGACCTCATCCAGGAATGTGTCTGAGACCTTACCCCTGGAGGTGACTTTGGACTGGTGGTCACAATGTTACTGGGTTATGATTGACTTATGGTCTATGACATGGCTTTTGCATGCAGTGGTCAGCCTTTGTAAAAGGTAACTTTAAACAATACCAAAATAAAGAATGGTTTGCCAGAGCTTCTGTGATTTCTTTAGGTCGTCTTGTTTGTTTGTTACAAGTGCGGTTTAATAGTCCAGGTCCCAGAAAACACTTCTTGAGCCGCCACTCAGAAATATAACATGTTAAGTAATTATGTGTTAACAGTGCAACCAAAAAAAAAAAGAAAAAAAGATCATGTCATGGTAGACAATTTGAGACTATGACTATAGACTATGCCACACTTTAAAGAAAGGTAATACAGAATGTAAATACATTGAATGGCTTTTGCTATACCATAACAAAATCATGTTTGATGTGCTTATATAAGTTAAGACTATTATTGTCCCACCTGTAGAAATGTCCTCGGCCCGGTGTCTTGCAATCCAGAAATCCACCCTCCAATATTTTATCTGACATGGATCATGATCAACATTGCAAGAATGTGCAACATGATTCTGTGGGACAGACAGTAAGTTGTGTCCGTTTCCTTATAATGTAGCACACACAACCACAGCAATGTTTACAATCACAGAGATACTGTGTATGTGTGCATGCAAGCAATCAAAGCTGCCGTTGCTTTCTACAGCGATATAATTCAAGCGGTCGCAGCCTGGTGGATTCTACTAGGCCTCAGCTTCCACATGCTCTACATGTCCTACTCTAACCTCAACAAGCACAAAGCCTGGCTGGCCATCAACAACCCTAGTGTGATCTCGTGGACACGTTACCTGGTGAGGCTGCTCAGTAAGATCCGTGTCAGCGTGAGGGGTCAACAATGAAAGCTGTGCTAAATTCCTGTCAATGTTAATGGAGCACAAACTTAATGTTTTACTATCATCAGTTGTGTGAATTCATCTCCACAAAAATGCTTTATCGTTTGTGACAGACCCAGAACGGCTTGGCAGCGTTTGCCTGGTGGTCTCTCTTGAATGCTATGGTGGGTCTGGGCATAGTGTTCAAATACAAAGCTGGCGTGCCAGACCCACTGGTCAGCACAATTGTCCTCACCATAATCTCATTGTGCACCATAATCTGGTAAGGACAAAAGTACTAGAGACTTAAAGGAATGTCTAATATTTGATTTTTTCCTTCTGCTTTAAAGAAATGATTGAAAATATTGCTCCCTTCAGGTTCATCCTACAGAGGTTCCTGTTAAATAAGTACTTGCGCCACACATTCAGCGTTTACCCCATTCTCATTCTGGGCCTGGGTGCAATGTTCACCAGAAGCTATAATGTCCAGGACCTCGCGGCAAACACAGTCTATTGTGGTAAGATGTCACCAGAGTGCAGATACACATTTAGAAATGAAATGTGTCTATTCATTGTGTTGTTTTTGTTGTTTTTTTACTCTGTCCTCTCTTATCTTCAGGCTTCCTTATGCTCCTGGTCACCATCATGAGCTGTTTCCATTTGGTCTCTGAATGTTTGCGCATGGATAATTCAAGCAAGCCTCTTGCCATTGAGCCCTACATGAGATTTGAAAGCTTTGAGACAGTGTGTCAGCCTGCAGGCAACATCAAACACAAACTTCAGAAGTGACTACATCAGGAAACCTTTCTGCAAAATCTGATAATTAAACGATGAAACAACCTATGCATCATGCACCAGTGATCATTTGCAAGTGTGCATGTTACACTTATCTCCAAAAGGGGGCAGCATATACTCACTTTACACTGAGAATGTGACATGACAACCGGGGCTCTGTTGAACCAGAAGATGGCACAGTGGTTCAAGCTCTTATAGGGAAAATCGTATTGAGCAAGTGATGCAAAACTGAATTTTAATAATAATAAAAGTCCAAAGCATCCAAAACAAATGAATAGAATAGTGATTTTGTATATTTGAGGCCAAAGTAGATTTCTGTCTTTATTCAAAAACATAAAATCCTAATGCACACGTTAAATCTTCACCAGGGTGAGGTTACAGGAAGACAGCTTTGTTTGAAAATTTCCAGATCGGTGACCAAAGTTCAAGTTCATTAAAGTCTCTTCCCCCTTTACCGCCCCACCTCTGTGTCTCTCACTGTCTGTGATGTGCCCCAGAGATCATCACACACGCTCAAGTTTATAAGTGCCCTCTTTCTTGATGCGGCTTAAAGGATGGAATATCAAACATGCCCATCGGAGCAGCAGCACGACCTTTGATGAGGATGCTGGGCTGAATAGAACTGCACATCAGATGAAAGCGGGGGGTGGGGATAGGGATGAAATTAATGTGTCCATGGATGGACAGGTTGACCACACAGCTGGGCAAACTGGTCTCCATCTGCAGTATGGTTTTGTTCAATGGGACAAATAAAAAAGTTAAATGCAACATGGTCACTGATTGATTTACAACAAACTACATGGGAGCCATAATGTTGCTTTTCCTTGCTGTTATTTTGGTGTTTACAGAGTGTCGTCTGTTGTGGGTGGATGTCTGTGACCCTGATCTGAAACTCACGTCGGCAATTCATTTGCCTCATTTGGAGAAAATCCTGCAGGATGTTATTTTCTCCAGCTCCGTAATGCAGAACTGATTTGCCCTCAGGTTTGTTTGCCAATAGAGGCAGAGTTAGATCGCACATGAGTGAAAAATTATTAATTACAAATCACGTTACTTAAATAAAAATCAGTTTTGTGTGCATCTTTGAGAATGGAATTCTGCCCCCAGAAACATCGATTTGGATGGAATATTAGACTCTGCTACATTTGGAAATGTAGGAAGTATATAGAGCTGCCTGCAGGGATGATGTTGTGGCTCAATCAGGAGGATTGTCCATTGAGGTTCAATGTAAACCTTTGTCATCATAAGGAAATCTGTGAGTTTTGTTTTAAGTAGAATAAAAAAACTTAAAATTGATTGACAGAAAATAAATATGCAACTCTAACTCTAATAAATTAAACATTTAATTTGAATGCAAAAATGGTTAAAAAAAATAATAATAAAAATAATTCACTGCTTCCAGCATTTTAAATGTTAATATTTTCTGTGTTTATTGGTATTTTATGATAGTAACTGAATACTATTGACGATCGATGAACCATTTAAGTCATTTATAAGCAACAACGCCACAAAAATAAGTGGTTCGACACTCTCAAATGTCAATATTTCCTGGTTTCCCTGGTCTGTTGTGATACTAAACTGATTATCCTTGTGTTTCAATCAATTAACCCAGAAAATAAGTTCAAGTTGCAGCACTAGTTGAAAGAAGTTATGGTCACCATTTTGGACTACATAAAGGGGAGAGGGATGAAGCTCAATAACTGCTGCCCTCCCTTGAAATATAATGTTATTCAGAGTAAAGCTCAAAATATTCTTCCTGAACTCCTAGTAGTAACTTCCAGTTCAGTAAAATAGTCTGCTTGTATTTTTACCCCTAACAACATAATGCATCAGCTTAGTTGATTTAGATTAGCTATGGCTTAATACCACGAAGCAGCAGTGAAAGATTCTTAGGCAAGAGCAGAAAATTAGATTCCACTCATACTATTTAACAGCCAGTATTAGATTGAAGAAGTCCAATCAAATTTCTTTTAGAACTTAATTTAAACTATTCCCTCCCTGGCAAAACATTTTTTATGAATACCAACAAGTGATAATGTGCGCTAAAGGTGGCTGCAAAGTCCATTAAATTGCTCCATGGATGTGACATATTGCACAGCGGTGTTATCACATTTTTCCTCCAGAGTACCTCAGCACTCCAAATCCTCCCTGGAGTACAACATTGAGGGGAAAGGCAGACATGGACAAAGGCATGGAGGTGTCTTACTGTCTGGCGAGATTGTAATTGTTTCTATACTCTCCAAAGACCTTTTTTCCCCATAAGAGAAATAACCTAGATATGCAAATGTGCATTCCCAATTAATTTAATTCATATAATTATGCAGAGAAAAGAGATTGGGTTGAAAAAGAAGTATCTACCTGGTGCCAAGTTCTCCTCCCACTCAAGCCCCCACTCTCTGCAGGGTACAGCTAAATTAGCTCGGAACATTGAAGCATGCTCGGCTACACAGATGAGCATCAATTATCGCTGACATTTTAATGAGTGGTCTTCAGCCTTTTGGAAACAACAAACAGTAAGTTGGCGGTAGTAATTAATACAAGCAGTTTTAAATGGAGTGACTAAATGTATAAGCATGACCATTTGAAAATTTGTACTCTGTTCGAAGTCTCCCTTAGCACAACTGAACAACTGTTTCATTAAAAAAAAACTCTTTTAAAAGATAATTTCTTGACTTGAAGTGTTTGTTCTGACCAGCTGGAATACAAATATAAAATGTTATAGGTTCTTTGGTATATGGACGGGAAGTAATAAATACTAAATTTGTTGAAAATAATATCAAAATGTCATCCGAGAGTCCCAGTCTGCATGATGTGTTTATAAAATAACAAAAAACTATAAAAGGATCAAAGTACTTTGAAAATCTGAAATGCCAGCAGAAATTATGAAAATTCTAACCATCTTTGGCTTATGTGACTCGGTTCTTATGAGAATAACAGATCAATTTAATCTACTCACTGGAGAGAGTTTCATTCTAAAACAAATCGGAAAGATGTGCATTAATAACAAAAACCTCAAATGTTTCTTATCACTAAAAATGGTCATGGTCGTTAAGTGACTTTAAGCAGGTCAGCTTTAGGTGTAAGTTCTTATGTTGTGTATAATTTAGATAAAGCATTTGTTAAGTTTTCAACAGTATTACGGTTTCAGTGTAACAATACCACAACAAAAGTATTAATGCAGTCAGTGCACTACAGTGTCTTACCTAAAGCAAGTGAAGAACGAGTTTTGAATAAATGCGTTTCTATTGGTATTCAAGTTAAGTGTTCAGTAAGTGTTCAATATGGAGTGTGCACAAAAAACAAAGCTGGTAGGGCATCAAAAGCATGAAGGTTGACATATTGGCTTTCGCTAGAAGCAAACAAACTTCCACAATCTTCAGTATTACAACTGTGGCACGGTGATGCCAATTATCTTGGCAAGACAATTAGGATATATGTAAATCCTTCAAATTAATTAATCCCATGACACAGTTACAATAATTAGCTGGTAATCCCTGACTCCTATTGCTCCATATTTAAGACAAACCCACTCAGTCCAGATAACAACAGACACCAAAGAGTGAAATCTCCAGGAATAATTATTACTTTAAATTGATGATTTAAAAAAAAAAAAAAAAAAAAAAAACTAGATCTGACTAATTAGTGGCTGTGCTTTTTAGTCAGCGCAGATGAGCATTGACAGATGTAGTCTTCTAGGACACAGGCAAACCAACAAGGAACTTGTTGATGTTAATCAAAAGATATAGATTTTAATTTACAGTTTGAATGAAGGGAGTAATAATTAGAGGGAACATGGTTCTCTAGTGGTCTGTGAATGAATTCAAAAAGATAGAAATGTAATTCTGTACAACGTGTTTACAACCAGTCGGAAGAGCCAAACGGCTGGTGATTGATGAAAAGCCTTCGGACTCTCATACACAAACTGTCGTCTGTCTAAAGATCTCTTCCACACCTGTAATTACCTTCACTTACTTGCAATGCTGGATAATGCTTTGACTACACTTCACGCATGTTTATGTTAATTTGACTGGTTCACTGTCAGCCTTTCCTGCATTTTAATGTGACTCGTGTGAACTAAGTTTGTCAGTTCTGCATTGTGCAACGGTCTTGAAATGTGTCGACACAAACTAACAAAGCCCGTTTCGTCTTACTGCCACTGGTAAACAATGTAACTCTTACGGTGCCAGGCAAGTGCCTGCAGATGAATTTTTTTAAAAACTGAAGATGGCTTGTGCTTGAAATGCTGCTAAATAAAATAACAGGAGGAGCATTTTGAGAGTGCAACCTATAGTTTCATACTTGATTCTCAAATATTGAAATGATGTCAAAATATAAGGTATGTGCTTTTCCCTTATTTATGTGTAACTGTTTAATCAGCATCACCTTGACTTGATTTCATCAACACAGCAACAAACAGACCTAAAATTACTAGTAACATTGAAGCTGCCATGGCGACTGAATGTCAATTTAAAGTTTGATCTGGACTGCTTCTTTAACAGACATGTTGCTGTATTGAGCCATGAAGACAGTCCAGCAAATATCCCCCAATAAAATCAAAGTTTGACAATTTCACACACGCAGATTACAAGATGTAACGTTGATAATTAGTGAGCTTTAGAGGTGATAGCTGGCAGATTCATTTACTCTCTTACAGAGCGAGGCTAGCCGTTTCCCTGTCTCCAAGCTTTGTGTTATGCTAAGCTAATTATCTGCTGGCTAAAGCTTCATATTTAGATATGAGAGTGGAAATCTTCTCATCTAACTCTAAGAATTAAATAATCTAAGAAAGCAAAATAATCTGATTTCGTAAAATCACAAACTGTGACTTCAACTAGGCCTATAGAGGGATAAATCTAAATGTCGATGCATTGTTATAAATAATGCAGTCACAAACCTTCATGGCTGGGAGCAGACATTCCCTTTTAATGAAATATTAGCCTGATAAGCAGATGGCCATACTTGAGTGTATTGCGGCATTAAACCACAGAACAGGCACTCAGATGTAATCATGATGAATCATAGCGAACGGTGAAGGGAGCTGCCACATAAACCTTTTGCTTTGAGATAAAATATTTCTCAAATTCGTGGCTCAACAAGAGAAAGTGGTGAACGTGTCAGCGCGCTGCTGGGTTTCCATTGAGAACACATTATTACACGGAAATATTTATCAAAGGCCCTGTGAGTGCAATACAATTATGTTTACATCCATGAAGCCAATTAATAATAGTACCCTCTGCGAGAGACCCAAGCTGGCAGTGAGCGTGTTGACAACCCCTCAAAATATTGACAATAACCTAGAGGCAAAAAAACAATTCAGACAATACAATACTCTAACATGAACTTTCATATTTCACCACTTTGCAAACCAACAGCAAATTGAGACTATTTGTTTCTACAATGTAATTGTACAATGCAATTACAATGCTCTACAATGTCATTTGTTTCTACAATGTACCTGCACATAGGTAGCAGCAGAATGACAGGAAATTCACTAGCCAGCAGAATAAAATATGTAGGCCTCAATCAGATCCAACTTAATAGCCAGCATAATGTTTGTCACCCAAGCCACATGCATTGACTTAACAGAGCCAAAACATGAACTCACAGGAAGTGTGTCAGTTTAAACAGCTAGTCCAGACCTTGTATAGAAGTGTTAGCATCTCAGCTGTACTAAACCACCACAGCAGGAACAGGAGAAGTCCACTTCCGGCTTGAGGTGTGCCCTTATGGCCAATCAAGGCAAGAAACAGATGATCACATGATTTTGCTTTCACCAAGCCATCCTGAAGCAACATATTAACAGCATTAGCAGTGATAGCAACAAGTGTTTTACAGTCAGCAGGGTTGCTGAATGAATTTAGCAGCAGCTGCAGTCTCGAAAGAAAAAGGGTGGGCGGAAAGCTATTTGGCTTTCTCATAACTTCCCAGTTCCCACACCTTGTTTCTAGCTGCAGCAGGAAGCTGGTTTTTTGTTTTTGTTTTTTAGCAAAAAATGCTCTGATGCACTGCAAGATACCGTCTGCTCAGCATCAACCAGGATACAAAGCTAGCATAATGGAGGATTTAGCAGCTCAAGGGCCTGATATTTTCCTCAGGAATTAGTGGAGACCAAAACAGTGCGAAAAAGAAAGTGAATACTGGATCCATTTCCATGATTCCAAATGAAAACTAATGCTGTTCAATAGCTGCAAGATGTGTGAATAGTGTTTGCAGACACATTCACCATATCCGGTTATAATGTGTTATTGTAGTTTGTTTGTTTCGACTGCCCTCAAAAGGCTGCAAAATGACTTATTTGACCATATTTTTTGCAATAGGTGCATTGGATATAAGTTAATTGTGTCACATCAGAAAATGGCAGCGCAACTTGAGATGTTTGCCTAAACTAGCTGACGAGCATATAATTTACCTCACATTGTATTGTCACAAGTGTTCATATTTATGCCTCATCCATGCTGTTTGTTGATACGCCTTTTGCTCTTTTCTCACTTTTCTTTGCCAATTGTGCAATTGGTTCCTGATTGGCAACGAAGACGTGTTTGAGTGAAGCCAAACTTAACTTTAAATCATGACTACAATTTTTACGACAGAAGCAGATAAGCAGAATGCATTTCGACTAAATGCCCAATACGTTTTTAAGATGTAAGAAATGAATTTTAATATCAAGGGAAATATTGCTACAGCTGGAGGAGAGTGGAATCTGTTTATGAGCTGAAGAATATGGTAAACAGCATTTTGTATAAGCTAGTGTTGTTTTGAAATAGCGCTGCAAGCTGTATCCGTGTGGCATGGTGGTTAATTTAAAAATTCTAAGTTATGTTGGATCAGATGAGGATAACAACAAAGGAAGGACTGGGGTGATGAAACTATAGACTTCTAGTGATTTCCAGGATCAAAGCGTTAGACTGCGGGAGAAGACAGACTCACATTTCTAAAACAGATGTGTCACACTTTATATCAATTTTAAGTATCTGACTCATTGTACCCCAAAGGTCCGGGGTCTCTGATTGCAGCAAATTACAGCTTAAAGGGCCCTTCATACTGTTACACAAGTGCTCCTCGTACATCGGCTGGTCTCTGAGATGGCATGTAATATGGGGTGTGGTGTGTGCGTGTGTGTGTGTGTGTGTGTGTGTGCATTGTAAGGCAGCAAGCTCTATTGCTTCCCTGCACTATTTATTTTTAACTGAGTGAAGTGAGAGGAGGATTGGAGGAAAAACAGCCAAGGTGCTAGACACATGAAAAGAGGGGGAAGTAAACATGTGCTGGCAGCAAACATGCACATGTGCATTGGCTCCGCAACCGAACGCACACATGTAAACAGATTTGAATAGATGATACAACCTCATGGCGTACATTCAAGCAGCTTCCTGGCTGCAGCAGAGCGATGTTATATGAGTTATTGTAATACTGAGCCACACTCCTTCATTATTGCTGTTGAAAATGCTAATGTCATTTTAAAGAAATATGAAGCCTTGGCCTGTTTTACCTTGGCCGGTCCCTAGGAGCAGTAAATGGATGGCTCCTCTCAGAGTTTCGGCGCGTGACCTTGAGTGCTTTATTAATTTCCTTATTTTTTTAGGGCAAAACCTCAGGCTATTCACCTAAAAGACGAGTCAGGGGATCACTTGAGGCATAAGATCTGAAATTAGACAATTTCCAGTTAAAAAGACTTCAACAATTCATTAACTATTTCAATTAAAAATTCCTTGTGAAGAATAATTAAATTAAAATGATCAAATTAGCTTTATGTTTTACTCTTTTCAATTATTCAAAGGACCGTAATTATTTAAGGTATTTAGTGACAGGAGTGGGGTTAACATCCAATCATGCCAGAATTTTTTTTTAACATTAAAATTACATTAACTGCCTCCTTTCCACTCCATATTTATGCTTAAATTAAATGCCAAGTGTTTGAAAAGTGCAGAAGAGATTGTCATGCAGAATAATCCTATGTCGAAGTTGAGATGCTGATGAAAAGTGCTTTCCACTAACTCGCATTTAAATCACTGGAACTAAAAGCCATAATTATGAAGATGATAAACTCATCTGGAACAATGAGATTCTCCCAGGATAGTTAAAATTAGGAACTGGGTTCATTTTAGGATAAATGCTTAGGATTCATATTTTTTGACAGATGTTTATAATGCTTTTCAATCAGAGAGTTAAAGGGACAATTCAACCCAAAATCAAAAATACATATTTTTTTTCTCTTGGGTATTTATCCATCTAGATTGTTTTGCTGTGAGTTGCTGATTTTTGGAGATGTAGAGATGTCTGCCTGTAACTAGATTGCACTTTGCTTGTGCTGCTCAAAGCTCAAAAAAATGATATATGAAAAACTCAACAGCAATGTCTCTTTCCAGAAATCATGACCCAGGTTCTGAAGATAATCCACATACCGTATGGTGAGCAGTTTCATGTAGGCACTATTTTCTTTCCTCCGAACTGCACCGTAGAAGGAAACATGCATCTGCTCATGGACAAGAGGCTTGTGCTTATGATGGGGTGGGATGTAAACATTAATGTCCTCAGCTGAGATGTAACGTTAGCTAGCTTAGTTAGCTAGCCTTTCATCATCCATTAGTAGATGCACGCTTCCTTCTGCATGGTGATACGGAAAGAAAAATAGTTCCTACATGAAATGCATTTTTACTTATAATGTTCAATTTCTTTTTTTTTTTTTGACAGACATCTCTACATCTCTCCAAAACCTGGCAACTCACAAAACAATCTAGATGGATAATCAGCACTACAGATAAGAGGAAAAATATGGATAGGTTGAAATGTCTTCTATGTCTTCTCTTCTTCTATGCCAGCAGGGTTCTTTTTGTTTTGCAGAGTAGAGTTTGAACATTGTTTCCTCTTGTTTTGGCTCCACTATGGCCACTTGAACCATAGTTTCACGAAAAATCCAGCCCGCTGGCAGCATGAATAGCATAATGAAAGTAGGCTTAAAGGGAACTAATCTGAACATGGATTGTGTCATTTTTCTTTAGCCATTACACTGTGCAATATATATTTAGGTCCACTCAAAAAAGTTGTCTATTGCCTCTATAAATGGCCAAATATTTGTAATTCATGTGCTGACTCATTGTGTTTCTGTTTGCTGTTTGTTGTCTTTGGAAAGGTGTGAATGAGACTGAATATATCATCTGGATTGTGGACCTGAAAATCCTTCCCTGACTGATATACAGTGCATATTTTTATTTAATCTTGTCTTTAATAATCAAAATATAAAAAGATATACAGCAACCTGAGGGATAACAGTTTAAAGATATATATATATATATTCCCTTGAAAATTCATTTTAAAGATAGATAATGCATCAGTCTGCTTGTGTGAGAAATCATAAAGAAGTAATAAGTAAGAATAAAAAATGTTGACAATAACAGTGATGTTGGGAGCAACCCATCATATAGTTTTGCAAAATCTGACCGCTCTACTCATAGGCCTATTATATATATATAACTCAAAAGTGTTTTTGGTGACAGGAAAACGAGGGCCCCATTCTGTCATTTACAGCAGCTTAAAATTCCTGAAACGTAGCAGGCAGCTAAAGTAGTATCAGGCTTGGCAAGTTCACAACACCACGGGGTCAGAACAATTTATCAAAGTGATCGCTGTACACTAAAGACACCTCTGTCCACCAATGCCTAAAAAAACAGCCTAAAAGCAGTGCCAGGGAAGATCATGGGGGTGGAATTAAAAAGACTGCGTGTCAATAACAACTTAAGAGAGGAAATAAAGAAGAATGAGAGGGGTGTTAATGTTAAAAATCACAAACAGCCGATTAAAAAAGGTATGTGGGAAAAAAATGTGTTTGTTGAATCCTCAATAGGTATCGAAGGAACCATTCTACCTGGGGTCCGTATGAAAATACACAGTGCCAATACAAATGGACAACATTTAGACACTCTTTGGCATTAACTCAACAGAATAGTATTACATATTTCAGTAGGTTGTTTTTTTTCCACAGGAGCCATTTTGACATGAAATACATGAAACACAGGTGTTACCAATTACACCAATTAAGGTTCCATTCCATTTAGGTCAAACAGAGTGCTGCCATTGTGCATGTTGGCTCACTGGAAAGGCTCTGCTACAGTAAATGGAACAGAACCTTAATTAATTAAATTAATTACACCTGTGTTTACCTGCCATTTCATGTAAATATGGCTGCCGTGAAAAAGGTCTATAAAAGACGACAAGACAGAGACAACCTCAGAGAACAAACAGCACTATAATAATGAGTACTCTCATAATGACAAAGAATAAATGGCTAAATTGTTTCACTTTGTCCAAAGTCTCTATTTTAGACACACAATTTTCTCAAGCAATCTGTCGAGGGAGTGAATTCCATTCATACATGTTCAGTATATGACGGTACATGGATATAATTCTTTTCTAGATTTGGGCAACATAAACTGCCTTCCTGCTGCATAGCTAGTAAAATTGTTACATTATGTAAGTAAGACTACAAGAGTCTACATCCAGCTGGGTGTAGCTCCCAGCTCCGACTCCCTGGCGGCGCGGTGGGGCCTCCGGTGGGGGCGGGCGGAGGACGGGGGCGGTGGGGCCCACCTCTCCCTCTTAAGGGGAAACAACAAACAAACAACAAACAAACAAACAAAAAAAATGATAATAATAAAAATAAAATAAAATAAAATAAAATAATCAAACAATGTCACTCCTCAATGGACAGACTCCCTCCCATAGGGTCTGGGAGTGGTCCAGGTCCAGGTTGAGGCACAAGATCTGGGGGGATGGTGAGGGCTTTGCTGACCCAGCACGCCTGTCTCCCGCTGGGGCCCCCAGTTGTGCTGCTGGGGCCTGGGTGGGGGAGCCTCTCGCTCGCCTCCTCGGCCCCCTGGTTTGGTCTTGCCCCCCACTGCTGTATGTGAGGTAGCTCTTATGATCATTATAATAATATATTAAATTGTATTATATTATCACGTTGCCTTATACTATGTTGTGCTATAATATATTGTATATATTTATAATTATTATATATAGTGATGATAGTAATACTATATTATTATCATATTTATTCATTTTTATTTTTACTTTTTATTATATTTTATTATCTTACTTTTCTTTCCATAATATAATCACTGTAACATTAACACTTACCATTTTCCATCTCCCTGCCACACATGCCATACCCCAATCGCCACAAGATTACTAAACACGGACATCTCTGCCTCTCAAACAAACATCCAAGCACGCACGCACGCACACACGCATGCACGCACGCACGCACACACACACACACACACACACACACACACACACACACACACACACACACACACAC
>JBBPCS010000002.1:6014070-6033452 GCA_037974645.1 Hollardia meadi
TATTTTTGTGAGTATTGCATCTTTTTAATCTAGTTTGTTACTCTTCTATGTCCCCACTGCAGAATGCATCAGCTGTCTGCAGAAACTGTCTCTGAATTGTCTTGGCCCTTGGCTGCAGGGCCGTCAGCGTCTACCATGACGTATCCCAACACCAGCATACTGACAGCCAACTTCAGTGGAGCTTTGGATGGCCTTGACTCCGGGGGAAACATCTACCGGCCCTTTTCTGTGTTCAGCGTGCTCACTCTTACATTACTAGCAATGCTGGTGGTGGCCACCTTCGTGTGGAACTTGCTGGTGCTAGTGACCATCCTCAGGGTGAGGACATTCCACCGGGTGCCCCACAACCTTGTGGCTTCCATGGCCATCTCTGACGTGATGGTGGCCGCCCTGGTCATGCCGCTCAGCCTCGTTCATGAGCTGAACGGCAGACTGTGGAAACTGGGCCGCGTGCTTTGCCAGGTGTGGATCTCCTTTGATGTGCTTTGCTGCACAGCCAGCATCTGGAACGTGACGGCTATTGCGCTGGACCGCTACTGGTCCATTACTAGACACCTGCAGTACACACTCAAGACACGTAAAAAGATCTCCAATGTGATGATTGCACTCACGTGGCTGCTGTCCTCCATCATTTCCCTGTCGCCTCTCTTTGGCTGGGGGGAGACTTACTCAGAGGGAATGAAGTGCCAGGTGAGCCAGGACCCGTCCTACACGATCTTCTCCACCTTCGGAGCATTTTACCTGCCGCTTTGTGTGGTGCTGTTTGTTTATTGGAAGATCTACAAGGCTGCCAAGTTTCGGATTGGCTCCCGCAAGACCAACACAATAACACCCATGGCTGAGGTGATTATTCATTCTTCTTTGTTAAATCCATTTTCTAAAAATAACCCCTCTTACTTATAGGTTACGACATAATTATTCTCCCCCTTGTCAAGGTGTTGGGTGATTAATGTAGATGGACACCCCGTTGATGGCAGCTACATTGTAACGAGCTGTACATGATTCAGAGAGGTTGGTTGGCAGCACTTAGTATATTGCTCATGTTGACATTGCTGTTATCGTATTAATTAACCACGTGCTCTGATTACAAATAAGCTTTATTGGCCAGTACTTAACTTGAAAGAGTGTTAGAAGTGTTCTAAGAAAGACACCCTGACTGAGATTCAACCCAGTGAGCTACAGGTTGGCTGCATTGAGGTCCAGGCTAGCACACGTATTCAGGCAATGGGCTACAAGGCTGAAAATGGCCATTCACCAATGGAAGAGGTGAGAAAGTTGATGAAACCATGCTAGCTAAATTTGCTGAATGCTTCAAGCCAATGAAAAACGAGATACATGAGAGAGAGAGAGTTCTGAGTCCTTCATCAGAGGACCCTGGAGTAAGAGGTTTGCCTCAACATATCAGAGACAGGCTGGTTGTCTATGACAAAGAGCTCTCCAGAGGACTACAGGTCATGCTCGACTTTGCATTGGAAACTGCAGTGCAGATGGTACAGCAAGCAGATGATGTAGCACAGCAGATGAGCCAGCAGCAGGCAGCATTTAGTGTGCAGGAGATGATACACTGGTGATCATCGAAGTGAGGTGGAAGACAGCCAAGTCAAGAGAAAGCCTGGTTGGATAGGTGCCAGGAAGGAGAAGCATAATGCCCCTGGCAAATGCCCATCATTGGGTGAGTGGATTCTCCATTCTCCATTGAGTGGAGAAAATGTGGGGAAAAGAGCATCTGGGAAAGAAAATGTTTCTCTAAGTCAGCAGTTCCTAGGAAAACCAGGAAAGTACAGAGTATGGTTGAGCCGGTGTAAACATCTTTAAACCGATTTGATATTGAGCCATAGACGGGACCGGTGTACTGACCACTAGGTGTCGCTGGTGACTCAGCCGCTCTTGAGTGGAACATAATGTTAACCCTTGAATGGGACTGTTAACAGCACCACAACCCATCAGAACAAATGTGACACATCGTATTTTCATTTCTCACACAAACCATTCAACTTATATTCTTCTAAAGTTTAACATCAAAATGTTTTTGACTCACTATGAGCCACAGAGACAGCTGTTTCAGCAGAGACAAGTAGGTATTGGATAGGGGGCGTCCTACAAATCCATGGAAAGGTGGAAGCCAGTTTCGTATTGTTCCAGGAGACTGACGGATGCAGAACCAAGTATGTACAAATGGAGAATGTGTAGCAGGAAAATGGAAAAACACTAGTTGTTGCTGATGCATTATCATGGTGGCCATTTAACGACACAACAACACTACAGAGACAGATTTTGCTCCCCGTGTCAGTGCTGTCATTCAGAGTTGGCCAGCATCAGAGCACAAACTGGACATAACAAAGTCTGCTATGCAGAGGGATGAGCAACTGCAAAGGCTACTGTGTGGTGGCCCAAAATATTTGCTGATATTAAACGCTTAGTGGAAACCTGCCACTTCTGCCAGGAAAACAAGTGTACACAGCACAAAGAGTCACAGAAATATGTATGTATAGAGGCGAACACGTGTTATCAGACTATTGCTCCACCTGCACCTGCCTACTACTCCAGCAGACCAGGTCATTGAGGTCCACATTTGCAAGATATGGCATTCCTGACCAGGAAGTTAGCGATAACTATCCTCAATACACAAGCAAAACCTGCAAAGACTTTCATAGACATTATGACGTTGTGCATGTCATGTCCAGTCCTCCTCCTCAGCACTGGAAATGGGCATGCAGAGCGTGCTGTATAAACATCAAAACGCATCCTCAACAAGATGACCCACTATTAGCATTAATGCCCAACAGAACGTCTCATGGGACAAAAGATTAGAAACTGGGACACCCTGTCCTATTTAAGTTGAATGAGGACAAGAATGGAAAGGACAAGCATCTATCATCCAGGAGAGCTGCAGCTGGGAACCGAGAAAACATGAAATCAAGCTCAGAGCCAGTAGGAACTGAAACACAATATCACGGGTGTGGTTGCGGACAGAGTAATTGAGAGAAACACACCAGAAGGACAGACAGTAACAAGGTCTGGTGCAGTTTAATGAACATGAAACTAGACTTGATAACTGAAGGCAATGTAACATCCAGCTAATGAGATAAATTTATATTACTTTGTCCAGAATAGAAGGAAAAGTTAAGAGAAATTGAGGAGTGTTATTGTTTATCTTGTCACGGAAGAAAGTCAAGCTGTTGATGAAGTTATTAATTAAGGTGTAATTGCTAAGGTAACATCTAATCAAGGAATCAAGGAAATTTATTTCTCCTCATACAGCACTAGGTTGCACAACGAAATTAAGTTTTTAGTCCTCTTCATGCTACACATACACACACACACACACACACACACACACACACACAGGACATATATAGAGGTAATTCAGTTTAGAATACAATAGGGCCGTATATACAGTTATTTATATTCACATTTACACATATAAATCCAAGAAATAATTCTATAAATGTTTTAAATTTGAGTCTGGGTGAATTTAAACAGCAGAGATGGTGATGATAAGAGGGTCGACATCTTCAAATTAAGAGTTCGACCTCTGGGAAACATTGTCCATCAACTCTGACCGTGTTTGAGCACCAAGCACCACCATCTTTGAAGATGTGGACAAAAGTCTCAGATTTTCCATTGCTTGGCCAGCCAGGAGCAGCCTTGAATCCCAGCTGGGCTAGCATGACACCCATCCTGGATTTCTTTCCTTCTTTCCTCTCCATCCTGCATGGTGCCATTGGCAGAGATCGTCCCCAAAAATCTGCTGCTAATCCAAACCCTGTGCCTCCTTCTCCAATGTTGAGGTGTGTATGTCTCTTATAGGTAATATCATGCCTCAGCTATAAAGATGAAAAAATAACATCCAATAGCAAATTAATATTTCTTCGTCTGCAACTGGCTGATGCCCCTGACCCACAAATATGTGTTGCTGTGTAATTATTTATTGTTTTGCCCAGAGGAGATCAACAGTGATCAAGGAAACATAAGTATCTGAAGTATGAGCATATGAACAAATAATTGAAGAAATCCTGCTCATCACCACCAGCTTGTTAATGTGCATCGGCAGAAGGTGTAAGGCTATAAATACCAGCATCTTTAGTGGGCCACTACACCTTCCTGGCTGTGGCATTTCTCTAATCAGCAAACACAAAGGTCTAGATCTATTCCGCAAGCTTTAGCAAACATTTAATCAGGCAAATTTTCCCTCTGAAAATTGAGTCGGCACCCACTTTTCATCTGCCTTTATGGTGGGAAATGCAATTTCAAACCTCCCCCCCCAAAACACCTCAATGAAAGAGATTATGCTACTTTCAAAAATCTTAGAACAGACGACTTTTTCTGTTACCTAAGAGACGTTAAGATGAAAACCACTTAGCATCTGAATATTCAGAGAAATTGGCAAGCATCCACAGTGAAGGCTGTTCTCTTTTCATTTATGTAATGCATTTTGCAGTTTCCCCCAAAACCTCAAGATATCCATTAGTTATGCAACCATGACCTGAAATTAGGACCTTGCGGGACCGACTTTTATGCCAAGTTTCATTACACAGGCAATCATTCTCGCAGCTACAGCAATTAAATGTAGTATGTTTTATTAGTCAATTTGTTTTGTACAGACATATACCCACAGCATATGGTTGTATTATACATGTCCCATTACCCAGCCAAAATATTTTTCTCATAATTTCTCTGCGTACATTGAATAGTTGAGGCACCAAGCACTGCAAAGAGCCTGCACAGAGTTGTGATGTGAGCACTTGCAACAACATCCAGGATAATAAACCTTCTGCACTCATCAATCAACAACCCCCCACTCAAAGACATTAAAACATAAACCCATACACCAACAGTGCATTGGTGTACAGATTCTTGGCATAGATGCACAAAGAGCTCAACAGTACAGTGCTGAAAGTGCTAAATGCTAAATAACTTTCTTCTATCTCTACATTTTAGACTCCATAAAAAGTGAAAACAATCTATTTTCCTGACTGAATTGCTTGACCTTCAACACATTGAGTACAGTCTTTCTCTCTTGAACCCTTTTAAAACAAACAAAAGTGGGTGAAAAATTCTGAACAAGACAAAAAAACAACAACATTCGTATCTGGGGGTGGGAGACCATCATCGGAAAAAGGACAGCATCAGTCACAACATACAGTATGTGACTTTGTGCACTCAATCCTGCTGGAGAATGCAGTTCACATCCCCTCTGCTAAATGTAACTAATCTAATCATCTCATGGGAGCGCCATGAGATGATTAGATTAGCATAAAGAGTGGAAGTAATGGGGAAACAGCTAGTCTGTCCAAAGTTTTTAAAAAATCACAATTTGTGATTTTTACAAGTCAGTTAGCATACTAATAATAAGAATAAAACAAAAGGAATATAAGATAAGAGGCTTTTAGCTGAGCTAGGCTAACTGTTTCCTACCACTTCCAGTCTTTATGCTAAGCTAAGCAAACCATCTCCTCACGTTAGCCTAATATTTAGCATACAGACATGAAAGTGGTGATCATCTTATCAAACTCTCTCCCAGCTTCCTTTACCTCGGCCACAATCTTTGCCTGTTTGAACCAAGTGTAGCTGTGATTGCTCAAACCTATTCTGTCATTTAGGTATAAGCAATTAATGGCAGATGGTCCCATAATGTACATCACAATTAAACAGGTGCAGGCATACTCTATATAAGAGGAAAACAAATGCATGCAATAGAATCACACAAAAATAAGAAATTCTATTTTACAGGTTTATTTAGGTTGAGTGAAATAAAAACTCTCAGGTTGCTGGAAAGGATAACGTCTCCATATAGACACTAGATTCTGTTTTTAAGTGAGCCATTTAAGCTGGGTCTCACTCTTAATTTGAAAGTGCATTATAACCTCATCACTGATCCACTGGGAGCATCTGCAGTTAAGTGCCCATTTTATCTGCTGCACCATCTAGTATATAATGTTGAGGTGTCTAAAAGAAACCTCCTTCCCAACAGCCCTTTGCTTTTAACCTCTGGCCTCTGCTGCAAATGGATTTCATTCATCCATCTTATCAGTTTTAGGCCCTGCTGACCCATATGGATTCAGCTAAATTTACTTCAGAAGGAGCAAGTTTCCCCATTTGTGTGCCGATTGTTTAAACAGAACCCAGAGTGTCCGTCGTGGCTTTACCTTTAGAGCGATGGTTAGAAAAGCTGTTAGGCTGCAGAATGACCTGGGCGACTTCAATTGATAAACAAAAAATAAAGTCGGCCTTGAGTTTTGCTCGGCAGCAGATTAATGTTGACATTCTTTTCTTCCTTTTCCTGACTCTGCCTTTTTTTTTTCAAACGGCACAAAATGGGCTGCTGGAAAATGCAGATTAAGACACGGCTCTGGCTTTATGCTCTGTGTGTGGGGGAAATAAAAGAATAAGCTTTAGCTCGTTGATCCACCTGTTGATTCACACTTCTGTTCAGCAGCCTGTAATCCATCTTTTGTTGAGCAGCCACAAAATTTACACTCCAGCAATTGCTTTTTTGGGGCCCTGTATTGTTAAATATATTGCTTTTCTAATTCTAACCAGGTTTGTCTGGTTAAATGAATCAATGGAAAAACTGATTTATTGTTTGATCAGGTAAAGGAGGAAACGCGGCCCCAGATGGTGTTTACTGTGCGCCACGCCACCGTGACCTTCCAGACGGACGGGGACACGTGGCGCGAGCAGAAGGAGAAAAAGGCGGCACTTATGGTAGGCATTTTGATTGGCGTGTTTGTACTTTGCTGGATTCCTTTCTTCATCACTGAGCTCATCGTCCCACTGTGCTCCTGTGACATCCCACCCATCTGGAAGAGCATCTTCCTGTGGCTGGGATACTCCAACTCCTTCTTCAACCCGCTCATATACACTGCTTTTAATAAGAACTACAACAATGCCCTAAGGAATCTCTTCTCCCGGCAGCGCTGAGCCCCTCTGCATGCTCAGCAGACACACTTCACCAGCATGCACTCCACAGTGTTACTCCTCCAGACAGAAAGGGACTAACCTGTCTATATCCATCACTCCCATCATCTTTTGGATCGATGATAAACAGAGACAATGTCTGAAAAACTGTCATAAAAATTTGTCATTTTTATTTATGTTTGTTCATTTCCACCCTGAAATAACCTCACAGCTGGACTGAGACGGGTTTCTGCTCTGCTGTATCTACAAAGAGAGGAATAAATTGGTTGTGTTTTGGCAGTAGCAGATATAGTATTGTCTACATGTTGGTTTCTTTCTGCCGTTTCAGGCTTGTTAGGGAGAAAGACATGTTAACTCCTGTTTAACCATCATATATGAGGCTGCTGGGAATAATTTCAAAATAAAGCTGGAAGAAATGCTCGAGAGAGAGATCTTTCAGAACAGAACAAAAAGAACCTCCTGAATAATAAACCGAGAACACTGCATTCTTTATTAAAACAACCACAACAACATTTTCATCTTTGCAGAGAACATTCAAGCTAAAAAAAATGTTTTCATTATAGAAAAAAAGGGTTAAAGGGCCCGAAAGCCCTCCAGTGAAGCAAAAAAAGTGTTCAGCGACCTCAAACTTATAGAAACGTCCACATGAACTCCCTGACCTCACATAGAATTTATTACATACTATTATTATTATTCTCCTTGGACATACACCTACACACTCCCATGCCCTTTATCAAAGCAGGAATACAGCAGAACAGGTTATTATTCCCATAATCTTTGAATCGATGCTTTGTCGATAAACTGCAGCCATGAAGCAACTATGAGATACAGAAGATGTGTGAACTGGTGTAAAGCTATTCAAAGCATTATCCCAATATATTCTGTAGTCTGAAATAAATTGAAAAATAAAAAATAGGCACATGTGTTGCTTCAGTGAGACTTGCATGTTTTAAATTATGACTTGTGGGGATATACAGTACTATAGGGGGTTCATGGAAATAAGAAAAATCTAATGTTAACCAATGCAAATGTCACTAATGAGCTCAGCACATAAAACATGTGCTTCAGATGGTGTTTCGTTTTCCAATTGTAGGAAGGCCTTTATCAGTTTTTTTTATATGGAGCCCTTGTTTCCTGCACAAATTCTCACTTTAGTGTTCACCACTGTAGAACCAGTAAGTGAACCTTTATTTTGTTGTGTAATATTATGTAATATTAGGAAACAAGCATGAAAAATTATCTTAAGAAAATAGTGAATAAATATTATTTGTTGGAGAAGATGAGTGCATTTGTTCAAACTACCTAAAGTCGCTGTTCAGTGTAAACCATGTGTCTCCATATTTTGTTGATTTTGAATTCTTCTGATAAACTGAGGGAATAAGTGTTAAGTATGGTTGAAGAAATTTCTTGAGCTAAATAAACAATTTAACAAGACTGAGAGTCTACAGCCACACTTCCTGTGAGACTGTGAGCTAAATGGCTACTTCAGCATGCTAACTTTTGCTATTGAGCACTACACACAAAGTACAGCTCAGGGCTGATGGAATGTCACAAGGACATAAATAAAGATGGATGCCGCGTCTGTACTACTAGTCTGTACTACTACTTGTCTGTACCTCCCATTGTACAAAAATGAAGCCAAAATATCCCGGATACGAGCGCTGCCATCTTGTGCTGGTGACGCCATTTGGAGCCAGAGTCTGCACGGTAGCGACCGGGCAGCAGAGCCGCGGTATTGAGTTCCCGCCCATACACCCACCCGCCCAATCGCAAGCAGGGCTCAGCTGTCAATCATGACGTTTCACCCCGTTTTTATAGCATCAAATAACTCATTAAAACCAAACTGATCAGAAAAATTAACACTTGAACACACATCAGCATGATATGAACTACTTAAAATGACAGAAACCATCTTTGGAAAAAAATTATTTACTTTGAGTTTTTAGTTTGGCCCATGTCCTACCTGATATCATTGAGGAGGAGGAGTTAATGACCTATACCGCAGCCGACCACCAGGGGGCAATCAAGATATTTTGACTTCACTTTTGGGGAGCTCTCATGTTGTCCATCTTTATATACAGTCAATGGAATGTCATTAGATTAGTATGTACTTGATCATAAATAACAAATATAAAAAATAATCATGACACTACATTAAAAGTCAGGGGATCGGCAAAGTTATTACACATCATCCTGAGGGGGAACATGAATGTCTGTACCAATGTCATGGCTATTCCTTTTTAAGACATTTCACTGAAAATTCAGGAGATCACTTTAGTCATTTTGATACATTGTTTGGGCACCATGGGCATCTATTTCAAATTTTATTTCTTTTAAAACACAAAATGTCCACCTTCGAGTGGCACTGGAGGAGGAAGTCAGAATCACCAAATCATCACTAAAATCACCATGATTCATCCTCTGGGATGAGATGCAGAAATATGCATTTCGCACAAAAAGCGATAACTTTGACCTGTCGGGGGTGCTATGTTTAAAGTCAGGGGATCGCCTGAGTCATTAGGATTCATCCACTTGGCTCCATGGATATCATACCAAATTTCATGGCAATCTATCCAATAGCTGTTGTGATATTTCAGTCAGGAATAAATTTGTAGACCAATCAACTGGCATTGCCATTCTTACAGCCATGTAGTTCACATGGCTAAAAAAAACCGCACTGGATTATATAAAAAATGCATTGTTGCAATGCTGACAATGAGTGTATTTTAACTCATTCTATAGTTGTCACTATACATCAGCACTATGTTACTTAAATACTATAAAGAATACTTTAAACCACTCTAAACTATATTTTTTCTACACAAATGTTTGTGACTGCAATCTGTAAGACAATGGTAGTATTGAGAGAGGATTTCTCCTCTATACCAGACCTCAGCCTCTCTACCTTGATTTGTACTTTTACATTACATTTTTCTGTATGTTTAAAAATAAAATACCTACAGATTTTAAATGACATGTTTAATGAGTAAGAATGGTTTATTTAACAAAAAAAAGAAGTAAAAATTTGACCATATATTTATGAAATAGCCTCAACAGCATTAGTAAGTTTATATTATGAGTAATATATTATGATGAAGAAAAAAGTTTATATTGTATATGTGAAAAGAAGATTATTCCATTAACTGTAATGGTGGTTCCAATGATAACAATATTCTGTGGTAAATAATGAAATGCATGGAATGTCAACAGAGACAGAGAGGGTAAAATAAATGACAGTACTGGTGATGCTGGTCTTTCCTCTCTCAGCACTTCTTTCTTGTTTTAATCGCATGACTTGCTGGTTTACTCAAGTCAATGGTGTACTGCAGGATTCGCTTGTTTAAATGACTTCACGCTGTTCTTCAAATGGCTCGAGGATGGTTGATTATTCACCCTTTGCCCCTCTTAGGTCTTGTTCTGTGTGATGACTCCGCTCAGGAAATTCAAAGTGTTGCAGATATGAGTTGTTTAACGTCCCTTTTTTCATGTTCAAAAGAGGTTTTAAAAAAAAAAGAAAAGAAAAAAAGTGGACCTTCAGTTACCTCTTTCAGTGGCACTTCATGGAAATGCTACACCTAAAGAATAAACATAGTTGAATGTTGAATGGTATATTGTGTATTAGTGTCAGTTTTCTTTTTCAATGTGTGCATGTTTTCTTCCACAGAAGCCTTGGATAATAAAATGTGATTGCACAGCATCAAGCTTTGCACTGGATTAGAAATCCAATGAAAGTAACAGCCATTTATGTTGAGCCACTAGGCATACTGCTAGATATTTGCGAACAGTTGGCTACACAAACATACTCGTTCACAAACACACGTACATAGAGGAAAGGCAAGTATGACAGGGAGAAAGAGTTCAACGTTTTAGTTTAGAAAGAAATTCATTTTTCTGAGGATCATTGCTCAACTGCTGAAGGTCATTTTATAAACAAAGTGTTGGTGTGTCCCATCTCTGTACGGTGCCGCTGCCAGCACACACATTTCAGAGCCAGGAGTAAGACTGCTGCTGTTCAAAGGAGTTCATCCGTCTATCCATGATTTCAGGGAGGACAGCATGCATTAAAATATGGCTTGACTGAAGTGACTTAGGATTAGACACAAGGCGAACCTGTATTTTAGCTGCTGAGTTTTACAGAAACAAGTGCAACAAGCGGACTCATCGCTCATGATAGAATGAAATATGTGTCCAAATACAGACACTTGGGAACATTTTAATAATTAAATATTTTTGTTTAAATATGTTTTGACACCATAAAGAGCGTGTACTATATGCATTTGTGCTATCTTTCTGCATTCTGGTAAAAATGAAACAGCTTTTTCGCAAAAGGTGAAGACTTGTATTGTAGAATGACCAGACGTCCTGCACTGCCTACTCTCTCTGAACTCGAGAACAAAATTGGCTCAGTCTCTTGTCTGAGACCACGTCGACTGTGTGACTCTGTTGTTCTTCCACTTGTTATTCCGCGACAACACGGTCTTACCCAAATAGAAACTGCACAGCAGGACTGTGGAGAAGAAGATCACGGTGATCGCAGTTTTCGCTTTCTCTCACTGTGCTCGACTCTAAATTCTAAAATACTCCAGAGGAGATACAAGCTGATAAATCTTTCTTTGCCTCGGGACAGTGCTGGGATGGACAGTGCTGACTGGATTTTTTATGTTTCTTCTTTCATATTTTAATTTATGAAATGCGCTGGGTTAAAGCTGCAGGTTAACACAGATAAGTACAAACGTACTGAGGAATGTTTTCCTCTATTTTTCTTTTTCTTTTAAATACCAGGAGCTATCCAAAGTTGTACTTGAACCATTGTGAATTCAGAATCAGCTTTATTGACTTAGGTTTTACATTGCTCTTAGCGTACTTGCACAGAAATAGACATACATCTAGAGGACAACAAAAACTGTTCAAAAGAATACAAAATTTACAACAATGTGAAAATAAAGGTGTATATTAAAACCTGAGCTCTGCAGCTTGAACACGGCTGGGAACCAAACGGCTGCCAGTGGAGCCCAATGTGATGACAGGAGACAGTCGGGCCTTTAGCATCGACCAAAGACGGCACGTAGAGATGGAATATTTTCACATCTTACTCGATGAATTGAGGATTTACTTAAACCAAACCAGAGGTGATTGTGGAAAGTTTTATTTCGTTTATGTCTTGTTTGAATTGAGTTTGTTTTACGATGATTTAACGAGGCGATTAAGCTCGTTTAAGTTCGGTAGAGAGAAACTTGAATTTAAGAAGGTGTGCGGTTGTATTTTTTTCTGTTTTGCAAGAAAAATAGGTGTAAGAATATTTTCTTTTGTTGACATTTTGGGAGTTTGTTTTGTTTACTTATTAGACTAAACGCTAAGAGAGCTTGTGAAACGTAGAGAACTTGCCGCTGGTATACAGTATATGTCCCAGCTGAAACTACGCAAGTCTGGGGGCTATTGGACTGTCGCAGGTACAAAGTGGTATTATGAGACAGTAGGAACCGGGGCTAGCTGGTTGGTACGCCAACTTAAGTAGATATCTCTGTATAGACAACTTGGACGTAACATCAACACAGCTTCTGTTAATAATGTTAGTTCACTTTTTTTTAACAGTTTCAACTAAAATTGTGGCCATGTATTGCACATTGCACTTTTAACAGATGGTGTGATGGAAACACATCCCTAGGGGGAGGCAGTCCTGATTGTCTGGGTCCTGTGTGTGATTTCCCCCAGCCTTAGCCGTTCCCTCCTGTCTGTCAGGAAGTTTGTGATTGAAAGGTGGAGGCTGGCGCAGTGAACTGGGTAAGTTTAGAGCGGAGGATTTCTGGCATACTTGTGTTGAACTCCAAGCAAAAGTCCACAAACAAGATCCTTGTATATGTCCCAGGGGAGTTGAGATTTAGTGCAGTCCAGTGTTGACTACATTATCCACTAACCTTTATGCCCGATAGGCAAACTGCAGTGCGGTCCTGTAATGCCCTTCAGGTACATCAGGGAGATGTGCCTGTAGTCCAGAGATAGAGGATTTCTTCGGTACTGGAAAGATTGTGGAGTGTTTGAAGCAGGAGGGGAATTCACACAGCTCCAGCGAAATGTTGAAGATCTGCAAGAAGATGGGGGCCAGCTAGTTAGCACCGATTTCATTTTAGCATTTGCATATTTTATTTATTCGACAGCAGTCTTGTGAGATAAAAAATATCTTCCAGTGAAAACACAAAAGCAGCAGAAAATGAAAGAAAACGTATGGCAACATATACAAGTAGAAACAACACTGAAGGTCTACAGCTACGCTAGTGCAAACATTAGCATGCTAACATGCTCAAAATGCCAACGTGCGGATGTTTAGCAGTTGTAATGATTACCATGTTAACCATCTTACCAGTAGTTTAGTGTGTTAGCAATTAGCATTAAACACAAAGTATAGCTGAGGCTGATGGAAATATGATTAGTTTTAGGCTATTGGATATTGTTGTAAGTCACCCTGAGACATGAATGTCAAAACCATAAATGTCAACCTTGTGGTTAAAGTAAACGGATTGCCAAAGTAATTAGGATAATTCATCTGGGAACCATGAATATCTGTAGAAAATTCCATGGCAACCCATCAAGTAGTTTTGTGAAATATTTCAATCTGGATCAAAGTGGAGGACCAATTTATTTCCAGGTTCAGATAAGGTTCAAGCCTGTGGAGCAGGATTATATTAATAAAAGCACAAATAACAAAAAGAAAAAAGCATATTTTTTACCGTGCATTCCAGCGATGTGAAATAAAGCAAAACAAGAATAAAATGCACCCATAATTTTAAAGAGCGGTACAGTGCATAATAAAAGTCTTTATGATTTAGAGTCTCAAGCATGTGGCATGTGAATGTTAAATAGTACTTTAAAAAGACAACAAGAAACTCTGTCATTGAAATCCCTAAGCACCACTAAGAGTCATCAGTCTTTTGTTGGAGTTTGTAAATGTAAATAATCTGCTCTGAACATTAATCCATTGATTATGTGCTTCCATTTTCCGTGCCTCCGCTCTCTTCTGACCCCTGCACTGTCATTCGCTATAATAACTCACTCTGCTATGCTATAAATCGTTGATACAATCTATGTGGGAAGCATCTCAAACAGATTCCACAGATGCTGCTGTGTTACAGTTCATCTGATGAATTAGGATAAGCCTATGACATTTTAAATGGAATCCCTCTGGAGTACCTTTATCAGGCTCTAAAGCCTTCAGAAATAGTAATGCATCCTCTGTGATAACAATAAAAAATGTGTCTGCACAATTTGTTTCAAAAGATCTTGTCCATGCTTCCTAACAACAAAAATATTTTTTTATTGGGATGCGGTGGAGTAAAAGGAGAAAAAAACAGTGTTATCTTTTGTGTTGTCTGGCTTTCTGCATTTCAATTTTACACCCCAGCAGGCATGGTTAAACCAATGCAGACATGGAGAGAGAGCAGACAGACATTTGCAAGAAGTTTAAAAAGACAGATCAGTCATACAGATAGGATGAGTCTAAATGCTGTTGCAAGATGACTAGTTCCCAGTGAGATTAGGCAGGTGGCATTGTAATTTCGAGATTGCAGGAAGTCGCGGGCAAACTAATTCAGGAGGTGGGTGATTGCTCAGAGTGGGTAAATGGTACGCTGTGGGAAGTCTCACCATGTGCTCATCAAGGAGACAAACATGCACACAAATACAGATCAGATGCACAGTCATACAGAAACAAAGATGAGGAGGTTGCAGTGCTGGTCTTCAGTCATTCCAGGTGAGTCCTGCACTCCTCAATGTTTACCCAGTAGCCTACTGTAACGATTAATCAGTGCAGCCTCGTAATGTGTTGCTATGGCACCAAGACAGGAAGGAGGAAAGCTCTACATGTCTATGAAGATTATCAGTCGCCGAGGGTATATAGGATGTGTGCAAGAGTCCTGAAACAAATTCAACAAGTCTGCTCGCCTTTAACTTAACACTTATAGATCATTCTCTTTATAACAGGAATCCATTCAGAAAAGAACAGAGAGACTACGATGTATTCCTTTATTTAAAACTGGTTACATGTCAAGACTTGTGCATACCTCAACCCAAGCAAATATCAGTTTGTGCGATCTACTCAGGTTTGTTTTGGGTTTGAAATGCAAAGCAGAGTTTTCATATGAGACGTCCAGCAAAGTTCACAAACTGCAATGTTATGCCTGAGCGAAGGCACAACTCTTGGCAGGCGAACCAGCCTAAGGGTATGATCAATCAATTTTGGGAGAGCTATAGAGCTGCTACTTTGCCAAGGAACAGCATGCATGTATTGTCATTCTTCCAGCTGATTTACACCGGTGCTCTCCATCTCATTCAGCATTGGGGATGTTTACACACACACACACACACACACACCACTTTGATGTCTCGCAATCTGCACGTCGGCACTGTTTTATCATCGCTCTCATTGTACACCGCCAATGTGAGAGCTTCTGGTCTGAATTCCCTTGAATAAACATTACAATATGAATGAGGTCTGTTGCACGGGAAAGAAAATGTGGTTGATTACCCTGCCTGATGATCAGAGAGATGATGAAAACAGTGCGACCATGAGCCTCAGTGGCTCTCTTGTGCCTGTCCAGGATTTTATATTAAGAGAAAACCATGGTTGCGTTCCCCTAACAAAGATTTAGAGCTGCCTTAGAACCCATGTTGACCCAACCTCTGCAACTGGAACAAGAGTCTGCATTACAGCTTAGCACCACAACAAGCCTGAGGGGGGAAAACAGTCTTTGCATTCCATTGTTCCAGTGCATTCATATTCAGGAGATGCTTGTGGTACATTGGCAAAGAACAAGGCCCTAAACACCCCATTACTTCATTTTCAGACAGTGAAAACATGACTTTTGTTGGTGTTTCCCCAAGATGAGCACTGTTGGAAAACTGCAACATTTTGTCAAGCTTGTTGCCATGGTATTTTGTTAAAGGAATACATCCTTACAAGCTTAAATGGTTCCTTTTCTACTACACAAACTGCATTAACATCAGTAAGTCCAATTTTTAGGCAAAATCTAACAGTGGCATGTTCATCCCACTTCTAAATATAGTCTGGCTCTTTATTTACATTTGATCCCTTTTGTGCATTTGTGTCCACACCAGAGCTGAAAGTATCCACGAGATACAAAAAACATCTATTTGTGTCACATATTCATCAGAGTCTTTTACAAATTGTGCATAGCTGAAATGCCTGCAGTGGTAACCTTTATTGGCCAGCTGATTGCCTGTTAGTTTCCACTCCTGCTGTATCTGTTTATGAGAGATTCAAACTGCAGGAGGAAATGTTGAATTCGCATTTCATTGCTGTCTGGTAAGATGCACAGAACAGCTGAAGTGTAGATAAATGACAGATCAGTAAACGCTCAACAAAATCTGTAAACTCAAGTTTTTAAGTGATCTCATCATAAACCAAACCGAAAAATACCTCGTTACAATGTTTGCATCATATTCATTGATCATCTAATTGTGACGAACATGACTCAGATATATAGACTATTTTTAATAATGGGGAAAAAGCAGAACAGTTGTTGAAAATATCTGACTGAGTCAACTACAAGGTACTTTTTATTTAGTGCTACCTCTGCCTTGGGTTTTATATAGCCACAGTTGGTCCACGCCAACTCCACTCCACACAGCCCACTTCTCACTTAATATGTCCTCTTGGGCTGCAGCACTTATCAACATGTTCTCTCTGCCAGCCCAGAAAGACTCAATACCACCTAAATCATGGAAGAGGTAAGTGCTGAACCTACTGCAAATTGTCCACAGGACACATTAAGCCAATTCATTGTTCAGTTTCGTATATGGAGAACATTTCCCCTTGACAATTTCACACCCAGAGGGCTAAAATATGAATAGTTTGCTTTAACATAGCTGAATGACTCCCCAAGGAACCTTAAAAATATTATCATATGATGATAATAATGATAACACTCACCGTCCTTCGCGTTTTCAGTATATGAGTCGGCCTATATGTTTTAGCAGTTTCTAAATGCAGCCTGCAGTGTTCATTTGATTATTGATTATTCAATTAGGCAGGTTGCAAAGTGCTGAGTGGGCACATTCAAGAGCACTGAGCTGTCCTATTAGCTGATCATGGAAATAAGTATTGTGTGGGTGAGCTCTAATCAGTGGTGTAGTACCAAAATAAGCATGTAAAGAGGAAAATGTACAGTGGAGCCAACGTGTGTTGGAGAATAAACATCTATGGTAGGAAATGTTAAACTAAAATGAACCATATTAATAGTATGAATAATGGTAGTAATAAATAAAATAGAAGAAGAAGAAGATTTACGAGATTACTTACAATGTGCATTAATGTATCTCTGGCAGCAATTGATATTGGGGCTACCAGCAACTAAATTAGCTAACCCAATCTCTCTTATACCCCCTTCAAAAAGGACAAACAACCCACCCACAGGGTACAATCGGCATTCATTCCCATGTCAAATGACTCTGCAAAAGGCACAGGGATTTATCGGCTCCAGCTCTGATCGCCTGTGATGGAAACTGAATTATAGATATACTATAAATTAGAAATAAAACTAAATTTCACCCCTTTTCTGGTGCAATGCTATGACATGCGTTGAAGTTAAGGATGTTGGAGCGTAAATGCTTTTCCATCAGTCTCTGTTCAAGCAGCGTTGCAACATCGTTCAGTCAGCATTGAGTTTTAAAGAGACACAGAAGTAAAAGGTATAAAAAAAACCAACCATCATAGCATTTTAACTGCCTTCATGTCATTACGGAAATGGTTGCACATGGGTGCAACTCTCAGCAGAGCAGGCTCGCTTTTTAGCTACTATGTTATTGATTGGGACTATGGTTTCCTGTTTTCCAGCTCCCTCATGATGTCAAACATGACAAACCAGATGTGCATCTGGTGTGTTTTCTGTTTTTGCATTAAATATATACACATATGCTGTATACGTGGCAGATTTACCACCAAAAATTTGCAGCAGTTTATGAAATAACGGTTCCTCAATTTAGAAGTAGACAAAAGCAGGATTCCAATTTTGAGCGAGTCACTGTAAACTTTGCCAAAAGATTTTATATAGCTATCTAACTTATAAGGCTAACTAATTAAGCTAATGTTAGCTCCATGAGTTTAACACTCTCTCTGGCTACTTTTTTAATGTTTCCAACTGACACATTTTAAATCAAGAATTTTATAAAAGGGTCCTAAATCCTCACGACAGCTACATACATGCTCTAAAAGACTGTATGATAAGTCTGTTATAAGCCTATTTTATTCCAAAATATGTTTGGCTGCTTAGCTGAGGCTACATATTTACTTTACTTATTTTTAAACCAGATGTTTTAATGTTTAACATTATGAGAGAAAAGGCTTTTTAGATGAGAAGGAATGTAAACTTCTCCAAATCCAATAAAAAAGCAGAACAGAGCTGCTAATATTAGCCTAAACTCTGATAGTAAGTGCAAGTATCATAGTGTTTATAGCGGTTGCTAATTTGCTTGATGCTTGACACTCCAGCTCACCATCACCACTCAGTTTTCGCTGATTTACCAGCTTCATCGTTTCATCATTCTATCAGTCTCTGCAGAGTCATCAGCCATCACCATCATTGTCTGGACTCCTGAATCTGGGATTTATCTTGCTGCTCAGGTCAGACGCCCCTTGATCACAAGAGTGCCAAAGACTTTCTGACAAGACTTAATTATCACACATCATCTGCTGTAATGAAGAATTATCTTTGCCTCATCCACCTGTCTCTCCTTACTGAAATGTAGTTAGTTTACAGTGTGCTCCTTGGCCTCGCCTCTTTGGCACAGACATGGTTAACAATTGCGGCTCACGTTTGAGCAGACATCATTCCTTCCACATTTGCTCCTGGAGTTTGGGGTTTTGAAAAGGCTAAAAATGACAACACTCTTTAAATGGTGAGTGCCACTTACTAGAGCCCCATGAACATTACTTCAATATGCTGAGAAAGCCAGAGCTTGAAAGGCTTGTAGTGCCGAGTTACATCAATAGCTGTTCAGGTGAGGGGTTTAGTGGACAGTTAGAGTAGCCTAAATGAATAAAATCAAGCATACAAATATACAATAAAAAATTAATACTAGGGGAAAAAAATGAAGACAATGTAAATACAGAATGTGTTTAATTATTACATTAAATAATGAATTAGGCTACAGGAAGATTTGTGCTGACGGGATGTGGTTTCCTATGTTGTGCAGACATAAATCTGTTTTCACTGTCACATTGTGGGGATAAAATGCAAGTCCCCATAATGTACATACTTAATTTTTTGGGTGAAGACTTAGATTGAGGTTACGGTTATGGTTAGAATGAGACAAATGAGATGAGAGGGTTTGGGTAAGTCTCCAGGAAAAGGAATAAGTTAATGTAATGTTAGACACGACTGTGTGTGTGTGTGTGTGTGTGTGTGTGTGTGTGTGTGTGTGTGTGTGTGTGTGTGTGTGTGTGTGTGTGT
>JBBPCS010000002.1:6033552-6098003 GCA_037974645.1 Hollardia meadi
CACACACACATATATATGATACAATCTTTATATTTTTGGATAGAAAATCCAAAATCAGATCTAAAAAGACTGCATCTGCTGGATGTAACTGTTTGCAGTCAAAAGCAGAGCAAGACAAGAGGAGAAAACCTTCAAAATAAAACAGGAAATAACCAACTCAAAACCATAACACAGGAAGTAAACACGGAAAAATGAACTAGAACTCAAAACCATGACAAGAGATAACGCACTAAAAGTGAAACCATGACAACTGTATGTGGTCTAATACATTTCTGTTTCATTTTCTACGTGGGTAAATGTATATATCTTTTTTTTCATATTTTGATTCTATTCATGAATTACAAACCAACCAAGTGAGACATCTGTGTTTTAAGCTACGCTAGTTGCTCAGTGTCAGTCAGTCTACCATGTTGGCCCAGACTGACATTTCTCAACATTTACTGAACGGATTGGCACAGAATTCTGTGCATGCATGCTAACATGCTAAACTAAGACAAACATCTATTGACCAACTAACAATTGAAGTACAGCCTCGCAGAGCCACTAGCGTGACTGTAGACTGATCTTGTTTTCTGACAATGAATGTACCAAATGTTCCAGCGTCCCTTAAATGGCAGTGTATGATGGTAAAGCGGTTTATGTAAATAGGAGAGGAGGGGTAACTGTCGGAACTGTTTTGCCCCAAACATATTAGAACAAGTACATTCAGAGCTGATGGAGGATGTGATTCAGAAAGTAGAAGGGAACATGATGCAATTTTAAAGCGATGGGTGATATTTAAAAAATAAACAAAAAAAACAACAACTTCCTTTTGTAGAGAGAGTAAAGGCCAATGATTTCTCCTCATTAATTTTATATATATGAAAATAAAATAAAATAAATGTTTTATGATACAATCTGAAATGCTATCACGGTGCTCTGGTTAACATCTGGCGTTGTCTGGCCATTTCATATTGGATTTTGTTAAAAATATAGAAATCACAGAACCTGAACGTAGCAGAATTTCTTCACTCTGCATTCACAGTAACAAAGAAAACTACAGAAAAGATTCACAGTGCCTGTTTTGTGCTTCACTGCAAATGTGCTAGTAGAGCAGAGAAGCATAAGAAAAAATATAATATTTGAAGATGAAAAGACAGGATACTTCTGACAACTGACTCTGCTGTTTAGTCAGTTAATAGATAGATAACGTTATTTTTTAAAATCTAAAATATACCCCCCAAAAAAAAACTAAATGCAGGCAAATATTGTTGAAGAATGTATTTTGTCTGGGATATTTCCTTGGCACTTAAAAATTCAGGATGCACAGAAATTGAAGATGAAAAGAGATCCACTCTAAAGCAAAAACCAATATCTGTGTCAGCCCTAATGAGGCCGTTTGATGGGATTAACTGCAGGGCAATTATTGATCTTTACCAGACGTTGGAAGTAATGATACGACAGTCACATCTATGAAGAAATGCTGGTTGTATTTTGGATTCTTTCCCCCTATTTATTGTACAACCCACGCAAAAAAAAAAAAAAGTTGGGACACTGTGAAAAACAAATAAAAACCTAGTACAATGATTTGGAAAAGCTTTTTGAGCTACAGCTTGAGCTTGAATACAGTACAAAGACAAGATATTGATGCCTGCAGCGCGTTTCAAAAATGTTGGAACAGGAACATGTTTACCGCTGTGTTACATCACCTTTTCTTTTAACAACACAAGTTTTGAAAGTGAAATTATTTCCTATACTAGCTTGATATATAACTTCAGTTGCTTAAGAGTCCAGGAGCTCTGCTGTTATACTTTGTGCTTCATAATGCTTCGATGGGAGACAGGTCTGGACTTCAGGCAGGCCAGTCTAGTACCCCCACTCTTAAAATGCGAAGCCACAGTCTTAATACGTGCAGAATGTGGCTTGGCGTTTATCCTGCTGGAGTAAGCAGGGGCGTTCCTGAAAAAGACCTTTCAGCAAAAAACAACGAAGTTGATCAGTTTGTGTCACAATGTGCCAGAAAGACTACGAAAAGGGTTTGGACCCAAATACAGACGCGGCAGGCAGGGCAGATACAGTATAATGATTTATTAATAGAGTCAAAACTTACAGAACAAAAGCAGGCGTGGGTCAAAACCAGGTAACTGTCCAGCCAAGGCAAACGAAATCCCAAAACAGAAAAAGGTCCACAAAACAGGCGGGCCAGAAATACGGGGAGAAAGGCACACAAGGTGACACACACAACGAACTGACAAAGTAAGAGGGTGACACTATATACACAAGGAAGGTAAACAAGACACAGGTGAGACTAATCAGGGCGGGGACAGACAATCACAGTGGGGGGAAAAGAACAAAGACAGGAAGTGTGAGGAAGTGTCACAGGGGGAAAGACCCTTCAAAACAGAACATGAAACAACAAACCCAAAAACCATAACACAAGAAATAACACACTAAAACTGAAAGCATGACAGTTTGAACATCTTGTCTTTGTACTGTTTTCAATTGAATATAGGTTTTAAAAAAAATAAAATAAAAAAGGTTTTGCAAGTTATTTCATTCTGTTTTTATTTACATTTTACATGCTATCCTTACTTTATTGGAATAGGGTTTTCAAATAGTTATTCTCTTTACTGTGCAAGTGAAATGAAAATCTACAGTCCGATTTGTGTGTGTTAAATTATTGCACATGAGAATGTCATGATTTAGCTTTACATTAGCTGGCAAAGTAACTTGGCAGGATTTGTTTCAAATTGTTATTCAGCATTAAGTGGCACACTATGTGTAAAAATTCCGGAGACACTGAGAATAGAAATCCTATCTGTACGGCAGTACGACTTCTCTGCTTTTTGACTCAGGCACACAAAAACACATGAACCCTTCACCACTGCCACCGGCACAAACACAGAATCCACAAAAAGCAGAGAGCAGCCCTCCTCTGCCCACTTGGCTTTGTTTGGTTCTGGCTGCATCTGCAAAAATCAAAGTCGTAACCAAGTGTTTATTTGCTTCAGACCAGACTCAGGTGTCAAAGAAGACATGATCTGCTCTTTTTTATGTGAATGAATTCAGAACACCGGGAGACGTATTCACCTCCGTCTCTGCCTCATGGTCACCACAGTCAATAAAAACCTATTGATTGCGAGTTGGGTGAGTCAGGAAAAAACACAAAGTTCTTCATAATGTTCTGCAAACAAATATAATTTGACCATAAATGCTGAATAGTCAGCTCCACCTTCTGTAAAGGTTTTTGAATGGGGCCAAACATCCAGTTATGAAGAGACGGTGTCTTACAGTACAAACTGATGATTTTGGAAAGTTCAACCCTTACAACAACATCCCTGCATTTACCCGATGAAGCAAAGCATTGGTCACAAGAGCATACATGAATGGCTATTTTTTCTTCTTCTTCTTCTTTCTTTGTATGACAAAGCGTAGGTGGAGTCTTCAGCAGCAGCATGCTTCGCCTGTCTGCACTTCACCACAATCATCTGAAATCACAAGAAAAACCAGGCAATAGATGGACTAAAATAGATGGATTCCACAGTCTGGCAGCAAATGAATCAAAGGCATTGAGCTTGAGATAATCATAGCAGGGCACTCTGTGGAGAGATCAAAAGTAGAACGTTTCTGCACCTGCTAGTGTCTGTTTGGTGTGCGTCAGGGTTGGCTCGCTCACTATGGGAAACAGGACTACACCTATCCTGAGGGGGACCCTTGCACAAACACCAGACTGATGCCTCTTGTTTATCAAGGTTTAGGGGGATGTGAGACACAGAGGGCAACATATGGGAATAAAACACTCACATTATTAGCTGAGGTGATGCGTTGAGATGTCAAGGAGTGTGATGTCTTACATCCCGAGCACACAATCGTGGAAGTGCAAATGGCGAGATGGAAAACGTCCTCTCACATGAACTCTTAACCTGGGTTTGCCATTTGGGAGTTTCTATATGGAGCCTATTGCTTACCTACGAGGAAATATTGACATATCTCTGGATTCACACCTTGTTTCCTTTCATCTTATTGCCCCTGTTGTTCTACTCTGTTCTTTTCTTTTGCCTTATCCTCTAAAGGAACAATGAGATCTATTTGTCCAAGAGCGTACAAATTTAAATATATTCTTTAAAAAGTCAGAATATAAAACATTAGTAGAAATAAAGTTTTCCATTTGATACATTTAACAAAAAAAAAATCACATGAGCTATTTAATTCTTTTTCAGACTTTAGTCTGATTAGACTGTGTGGCTTTGTGAAAGCGCAACTGTATTTGATTGACAACATTAATTATGACTGCATTCTACTTAGCGGAGGTCCTGGTACTGTGTGTGCTGGCTCATTGGAATAGATTACTGGGACGCCTAATGGAACCAGGCTGTCATTAAAGTTATTAATTACACCTGTGCTTTTCCTGGCGTCAAAATGTCTGCCGTGAAAAAAGGTTTGCTGCGGTCAGAATCAATGCAAACACACCTCAGTGAGCAGCAAACTAAGATCCCAGACACTTATGAATCTTCATCATTTTGTGTCATTACTGGGTGGGTGTAGTGTCCCATGACTAATTTTCCCCATCTATAAAATGCAACACAATGTATTGTGGGATTGTTAGCAGAAAGTAGGAGACTACTTACTCCAATTTTGGAATTTTTTTTTTTTAAAGATCATTTTAAATCAGATGGTTTACATCCATCATGGAAAGATAGTATCCAGTTAATTTAATAAATTTATTTTCTTGTATTTTCTTTAACTAACCTCAATAGAAATGTAACACCACAAAAGTAGCAAGGTTTTCCGGATCCACTCTGTTAGCTGATTAGACCTCTGCTATTGTGTGATGCCACCAAACTTTAGGAACTAACAGATAACAATCATAAGAGTGCAAAATCTCCAGCTCTAACCATTGCAACAAAACAGGAAAGAAGGAGCTCTACCTGCTCACAGAAGAGGTCTATTGTGAAAACGTCTGTGTTGGTGGACTGTTATTGCACAGGGGCTTTAATGTAGCCTAAGGACACCCTATCATAAACACTTGTTTACTTCCACATTCAGATTAGCCTACACCAACCTTTTTCATTGCAGGCATTTCAACACGGCACATAAAAGCACAAGCGTAATTAACAGCATGGATAAATGCTGCTTTTCATGCCCAAACACTTAAATGGAACACAAACATTGTTGATGCTCTTCTTGCTAAAGATGCTGTTGTCACCAAAATTTTACTACATTACATAAATGTATTCAGATCTGTTACTTCAGTAAAAGTACTAATTCTACCAAGACGTCTTGTTCCTACAGTTGAATATTTGAGTTTCACTGTGTGGATTGATGTATGTGCAGAGTCTGACACTATAAAGCTGTTTTCACATTCATTGCTGAAAGAGTAAATTTTTCATCGCAAATACTTTCGAAGTCAATCCTGGTCCAATATATAGCCTACATGTGTGTGATGTGGAAACCTGAAGCCTCCAGTGCACGTACACTGAGATGGACTTAACAGTGAGTAGGAGACAACCTGTGTCCAGAAGTTAAAATGTGTGAAATATTTGCATATTCATACATTATCGATTTTTAATGAGGGAGAAGGAATAGGTACCATTTTATGGATTTTAATGTGGTAATTATACTTTTTCCTGCATAAAACATGTCAGACACACAAAAGAGAATTTTTATATATGCCTTAATACATGTATGGAGGGGATCTTTAAAGTAAGAAGTACTATATTTGTGTTAATGCACATCCTCCAACAATCTACTTTAAGTTATGATTCGTACATTTGTACGAGATTGTGACAAAAGTAGCCGAACTTAAAAGTGTACATTACATATAACGTGAATGTAAAGGTCAGTATGAATGTCGGCAGCTTAACAGCGACCTTTTTCTCATTATAACATAATCACATGTTGTTTGAAAAGCATAAAACTTTGTCTGTTTACATTCTGCCGGAGCTAACCTTCTTGGCACTGAGGCACCAGGCTTGCTTTGAGGCAACTGACACGTGGGAACAAATATTCCTGCTAATAGCAAAGTATTGCTGTCAAACCTCTGAGTGAAAGGCTCAGGTTTTAATTAGGAGAGTATTAGAGTCCTGCAGAACTTTATTTTCAATTTAAAAATGACTGTTCTTTGACACATTTAATTTCCCTGATCGTTTAATAACCTCTACATTGATTAAAGAGCACATCATCTTTACTCCTTTCTAATCCATTAAAGCAGCATCAGTCATTTCCTCAAGCCTTATTCTGCCTCAAGGACTTCGATAACATGTGCTCCCACATGTGGCACTGATGATATTCCTCAGCTCACTTTTCCTTTTTGTTTGCTCATTATTAATGACACACACACACACACAGCGACCCTGAGAGCTTAGGCTGGTACATTTCTCCTCATGTACATTCAGATGTCTCCGGTGAGTGTCAAACGTAACACATCTGGGTTTCTATTTGACTTGCTGGATTTACACTCCACCTTCAGGGCTTCACGAGCTGAAAAGAGATTCTCTTCGGCTCGAATCGCAAACACTCAGGTATGATGAAAGTCGTGCTCCTTTCAGCTGCGGTGTGAATTACCAATGAAAGAAAGATGTGAAGCCCTTGGTTATGAAATGACTCGTTTTTGGCCCTGCATGAAAATGTAAATGACTTTCCATAGATGTAATGTGAAAATGTATTTAGACGGTGGGAAACCACAAAATGCACCACATTTTAGATGCTCGCAAGTGATATTCACTTGATCAATACTACAGTCGGTTCATGGGATATTTTCCTACTCACAGCACTGTGACGTCAAGCAGACCCACTTGACAGTCAATGTAGGGTTTTTGATATGTATATTCACTGAAATTATCATCCTCGTTTCAATATCTTATGATTTCATTATCTGCAATTAGATGAAAAGAGAACTTTCGTAATAATTGCCTGCAATTATTGGATGGCTGGCACCCATTAGCATTTTGCTTGTTTCATGATTTAATAGTGCCCCGTAAACCATCGACTGTGATACACCTATACGGGGAACAATTACCTTTAAAGGGATGATAATGACAGACTAAGTAGAAAATAATTTACCTGCTCCAGCAACGACAGCACAATCATGGATGGCTTCAAGAGGAAAAAAAGGGACACAACCTATTTTTCAACGTGGCACATGGAGTAGCTCAGTTATAGTTTAGTTTAGTTTTATTTCTGTGTCATGCCATTTCTGGCCCATCCCACATGGGATTACAAGACTACATTATACAAAACATCCATCTTCTGGGAATACCTAATGGAAAAAAAAAAAATTAGATAAAGGATATGTGTGTGTATATGCACAAACACACACTGCCGCAAACCAATTTATCTGGATACAAAGCTTTTTTCCCTCATCTGCCAGGCTTTCTCCGGGTAAGTAGCTAATCTAAATTTTTCACATGCACAATCTTTGTGCATCACCCATATTTTCAAAAAATCAATATCTGTTTTTATATTGTTAAACAACGTATTGTGCAATTGTCCATAAAAAAAAAAGATTTTTAGATTTAGATTATACACAACATACTTCTCGGTACCATAGTCATATTTTATCATCCTAAAAGTACACAGTTTTGGTTTACTCAACATTATCAACAGTCCACTATACAACTATTCCTGAACAGGTAATACGCTCTCTGGAAGGCAGCACTGGAATGAAGAGTCACTTTTCTCTGATCCCTCAGGCAACCAGATGGGCAATCAACAAATGTGTCTGTCATCTCGATGGACCCTGCTGGAAGCTTCAAAATGAGCTGAGGGAGATCTCGGCTCAGAATGGAAAAATGTCTGGTTCCACTTCCACTGAAAAAAACAACAACTTTTGGGCGATAAAAGTGACATGTTTGCCTCTCTCATTTCCAATTTGTGGTACAGCAATAAGCATGCAAATTGTTAGGCAAAGGAGCTTGCGTATTAGAGGTCTCCGAGTCCCTGAAAGTTTGCAGTGGGGCATCAAAATCGATTTATTATCAAAGTTCATTTCATGACACTGTTGGAGAAAATCAAGCTGAAGGACTTGTGTTTTTGTTCTGGTGCCATAGCAACACAGTCTTACATCTATTGTGGGAAAGACAAGAACATTATCTGACTTAATTATCCTTTGATATTTTGATTTTTTTGATTATCTAAAATGCTAAGAAAGGGACTTACCACCCCAGTCTGAATCAGGTGTGAGCATCTTACAGCCCAAAACTGGATCATCTGATTGGAAGAATATTGAAGGGATAAGAGGAAAAAAATACAGTTTCCAATAGTCCTTTATTGACTGTTATGTGGGTGCCATCTGCTGGTTTCTTTGTGCAAATAGATAACTCTGTGCTTTACTATATTCTACCACTAGGGAGGACACTGCACTGCTGTGTACACTGTCAAATAGCAAATTTGGGGGCTTCAAACATTTTCAGTGACAGAAAATACCAGTGCTTGATTTAAAAAAAAAAATTTTTAAAAAAAACACACCATAAAATGCCACATCCTGCAGTATTTGCAACCTTTTCCTCCCACATAAAATCTTGTGTGTTGTTTGGTTTATCTTTACAGATAAAGCCACACATGCTCCAGCTCTATCACTACTCTAACTTATCAGAGATAATAGATCAGCCACACAGGCCGCCCACCTCTGTCCAATAATAACCCTATAATAACTGCTGCCATTATCAGTGATTTTTAAAAAATACAACAACAACATGTGCATATATGGACTGGAACATTGTGGAGAGTGATAACAAAAAGTTCTCTTTAATGGTTTAAATAGCAACACATGAATGATATTATGACTTCATACGGTGAAGACGGAGTGTTTTTAGATGAATATGCCCTAATGATATTGGGTAATAATGAAGTAACTTAAGAATTAAGGTAATGGCTCAAGCTATTACCCAGTAATCATCATAATCACTGGTGTAATGATACCATGTCATATTATCCTGCAACTTAATACATCAATAGCTTTTATTACACAATTAAAGATGATATCTTAAGACATTTTGACACATATTGAAGGTATCCATTATGCTGTGTGTTAATAATGCTGTGCTTATATTTTATTAAGCTATCTTGAAAAATATTGAAGCACATTCATTTTATTTTAGTACAGTGTATGGAGGAGAGTCAATTAGTGTGATTCCTTTTAGCTATATTCTCCATGATGGTAACACTCATTCGGTATCCTCATTAAGCACACCTCCGTTCAGGAGCAACAACGTCCTTCTGTAAATACGGGTTTGTCAAAGGATTCTATTAAAGAATATCTTTAATGCTTTGTGACAAACCTTAAAATGTGGTCACTTCAAAGATCTGTGCACTGGCAGTGGCGTGATGCAAGGCTGAAGAAATGATTCAACACAAAAGAAAATCACATGTTTAGGATGCATCAAGGCTTCATCTGTGACAAGTGCAGAGAAGGCCATGAAGGACAATGGTAAGACACACTGTTCAAATCTGAGCAAATCCTGCGGCTTCCATTATCACATGATGTCAGTGCGTCTTCATGTGCGGCGCAATCAAACCACACTGGGACTGGGAGACATGCGGCTTGAATTCGTCTACTGGTGTGAACTTTTCTCTGTTGACTTTTAAATCAACTTCTAAAGAGGATGTTTCAAGGTCAGCTCTCTGTTTAACTATTTTGTAAAACAAGTCTTGCTTAATTCCGTCACACTTTCAGTTGAAATATTAAAAACCCCAACTTAACGGCTCTCACCTTTTTTAAAAGTATGTCACAGCTTATCAATGTAATTTAAGCATTATCTTGGTTTTGCCATGAATATTTGGGTCAAGTCAAAATTCCCTGAGATAAGTAAACAAGGTGAGTTTACTTTTTAACTTTTACATTCTTTTTTTCCCAGACAAATACGCCGTTCAGCACTTCCCCTGATATGAGGCAACTATGTTAAACATTAAGCTATAGCCAGACACAGCACAGGAGGAGGTTGCCTCAGGTTAAGGTGGTGTGATCATATTGGTCTTTAGAAGGTGCTTGGCAAAGAGATAGCTGGAAAGTAAGCCTTAAATTTAATTAATATTATGCTATGCTATTACTGTACATTAATTTTTGGGCAGGAATAGTTTAACATTTTGGGGGGAAAGGGTTTATTTGTTTCCTGGCAGAGAATTAGATGAAACGATCGATAACCCTCTCATATCTGCACATTCAATGTGAAACTACAGCCAGCAGCCAGTTAGCTTAGCTTAGTTAAGCTTATCTAAGAACAAAGTCTTGCTCAGCTCAAAAGTAACAAAAAACACCTCCCAGCACCTTTAACACTCGAACCCACATATCTTGTTTGTTTAACCCATACAAAAATTGAAGTTAGCAGCTGGTTCCCTTTTGATGTACTGTTAAAACAAACAATATATAGTGTGATAAACAGTGAGTTTTAGAGGTGCAGGTATGGGCGGATTTTGTTACCTTCGGACAAAGCCAGCCAGAGTGGCTGTTTCCATCTGTTTCCAGTCTTATGCTAAGCTAAGCTAACCAGCTGCCATCTATTTCTGTTGAACTAGCCTGTCCCTTTGAATGCATTTATTTTTTTACTATTTTATTGGGCAGTAAATTGAACAAAATGTGCGTCCTTTTAGCTGATCCTTTTTTTGAGTTTTCGACTTCATGACTGAGTTTTTGTTTTAAATATGTCCACACAAATGAGTTTTATAAGCCATTACTCATGCACCCAGATCCCAGAGTCACCATGACTGGGTGCTGTCTTAGTCAGTTGTCCTCTTATTTACTATGTGTCATGCAGCTCCAGGATTTGTCTTTAGATTACATCATGATTGAACTCTGTCTCTGTGTGTGCTGTTCAGCTTGAAAAGACACTTGTTCAAACTTACCAAACTAAACGCCATTGTACAATACTACAGAAACAACATGTGACTGCGGTTGCCCTCACTATCTCTCTCTCTCTCTCTCTCTCATGGATGTACCCACTGAGGGAGCGGCTGTGATTGGTCGAGAATGACACCTGAGCAGACAGCCGGGGATAATTTAGGATGCTGATTGGCTTTTGAAAACCTTGTTGTTCAGGGGCTCGTCTAGTGTAGCCGACTTGAATAGAGCTTTTGTGTAAATATGCCACAAATACAGGCTAGGGGTAACAGTATCACAAACACTCCTCCTGTAATCTAAAGCAGTCTAATACAGTAGCCTTGCAACAAAATAGTACCTTTGTAGAGCCTGTAATGTTCAGAATTTGTGAGATAGTAAGAAAAGTGTTATTTGGTGGTGTTGACTCAACTGCAGATAAACCATAAAGTATTTAAAAATACAGTCACCAGCCCCACTGTAGATACACTACAGTGTATTGTACTAAGTGTTTTTCTTGTAAAATGCCTAAAGGTCATCGGCAGCAATAAGCTTAGCAGGAGAAGCACACGCTTGTGCACAGCAAACACTTTCTGATAACAGACACATAGTGAAGGCTGTATATCGACATAAAGGAATAGTTTCACATTTTGGGGTATGTGCTTACCAGTATTTGCATTTCTTTTTGCAGATGAGAAGATTGATACTCAAGTCTGTTCGGCCAGTTAGCTTAGCATAAAGACGGGAAAACAGCTAACCTGCCTTTTTCCAAAGGTAACAAAATCCAATGCACAGATTCGATTTAGTTTGTTAATTTGTTTGTGAGCTTTAGAAGTGCGGATAGGCAGATTTGGTTTCCTTTGGACACAACCAGGCTGACCGTTTCCAGTCTTTCTGCTGTGCTAAGCTAACCAGATCCAGCCACATCTTTACTTTTCCCACTGAAAGGAGTTCAATATTTTGGATAATACATTCACTTCTCTTGCCGAGAGTTTAAACAACCACATTGAATGCAATTCACTGTCTCTTGAAATGGAAACATTTTTACCAATATTCACAGAATAGTATTGTTTGTATGGCTTGTGGCTCTGATTCAGGATGTTTATCCTCTCTTATTCTTTTAAGGTGTAATACGCCTAGGAAATAAGCATGCCGTGCAGGAGTAAGTGTAGGATCAGGCTATGAAAAAAGGTGAGCTGCTCTGAAACTATTTTGGAGCTGTACGGTAAAGAACAAAGGGGTTGGGAGATTGCATCCTGGTGCCACGCCCTCGGGCTGTAGAGTCAGAGCCTTTATGGCACCCTTTGTTAAGCTACTTGATATACTCAATACCCCAGAATCCCCTTTCATCTTTCATGGCACAGGGAGAGAGAGACTGAAAAGATTGTGTGTATCCAGAGTACCCAGAATGCATTGAAGCAACAGTATTGGGAAAAGGAAGACGATAAGGAGGGATAATTTTGAGCAAACTGTGGATTATTAACCTGGTGATAAAAATGGATGGATACCGCAATTACCTGTGGCGCGCTTACATCAACATAAATTCCTTATTAATCTGTTCTCCAAATGTGTAATATCCAAGCAGAACAAATGCAATGTTTTTTGACACCTGAACTGGCAGGAATAAACAGGATGAAGCTGAAACCGTTTTTCGCCTTAATCAACTATCCGAGAGGGCGGATTAGGATGTTTCCCTTCATAATTTCACACAGGACTGAGGAAAGAAATTGTCAAGCTTGAGTTTGATAGATCAATTTACCAGCTGTTCCAGCAGGCTTTTCCTTTAGCTATAATTCAATCCCTCCCAGTCTAACAGCATAATCTATGACACGCTTGATCTGCTATTCATTTGAAGTGTCCTAGAATCCCGCTTTATCTCCTGATGTGGCTGAGACCTCCTCGAAGCCAGTGCCAGCTTTGCCGGTTGCTAGGAGCTATTTGCTATATGTAATTGTCATGGTTATTATGGCCCCGCATTAGCCAACATACCACTTGTGATTTCAGCCTCCACATTAATGCACATGTTACTGTCAGGAGAGCTAAATTAGTAATCTAAATTCCTGCAGGATCTCTCTATTTTTCCACTATTAAACTTGTTTTTTTTTTCCTTCTTTCATTAATATATTTAATGCGTCTTCTTGTGTGGAAATCATCTCAGGTCGCAGAATGCACTTTTTCTTAGTAGACCAACACGTACACACTCAAGCAAAGACAGATTTATACACACTGACAGCCCCCACAGTCACTGCTGTAGGCTTTTATCCTCAGGCACATGAATTGCCAAGAGTTACATAGAGAAAAACGTATTCATTTGGGAAACGTGCACACACTCCTTCCCAGACACAAGCCTTTAACATACTCATTTTGTCCTGAGGTAGAGAAGAATAGTATTGCTGGATTACTGGGGTGGTGTAGAAGTCTCGGGCCTTGGGGAGCTCCCATAGGTGCACCCTTATTTTGACCTCCTTTCCCCTTTTGTGAAACTGCGAGTCTCTGGTGATTTATCTGTGTTAACCACATGGCCCACTGACATTAGGATAGACTAAATATGACTGATGTCATTATCTATGGATTGCAGCAGAGTGAATGTCTCTGAAAGTTGGTTTAGGACCACAACAGCATGTTTGTAAAGAGGTCATGAGTGAGGATATATGCCATTATATCAAAGCACCCTATGAAATGAGTGAAGAAGAAAAAGAAACTTGTTCAGATGGTCAAAAAGCGGAATTTCTCCTTCTTCTTCTCATCCAATAGGACATGCTGTATTTGTTCAAGCTTTCTGCATGCACCAACACAACCCTAAGCACTCAGAAATGGCATGGAGGGACAAATGCAAACTTTTCAACCCTCAATATACTTTCATGCTTGGCTTGTTTATTACAAAATAGTGAAACAGCTCCAGTGGACTGCAGCTGTGACATTTATATGTAACCATTTAGTTATCTCGGCCATTTTAGAAATGGCATTTTCTCATTCTATTCAAGTGCAACCAATTTAAACTCGGCCAATTTTTTATGTGCAGTCTGGAAACTGTAACACCAATGAGATGACTTATGCATCCACATGTAATACTAGCATACAAAAGCTCATTCTGAAACTACGCTATAGCAGGACTGAAAAAGCTCCTTTATCTTTTAAATTCTGTGATGACATGGTTCATAACTTCTTTAAGTTAGTCTTCAGAAGAAAATAGCTTCACCTCGGCTACATTTGCCACGTTTGTATATAGTTACAAGTCTATTGTCATGCTAGCAACTCTGTGAGACTGTACTCAAAGTGCATTTTCCTAGGATCGTCCTATTTCCTGAGTTGGGAAGTAATTCTCCTGACTTCAATACATTTGTGAGTTTTATTCGTAGTGTGGAAACAACATGAATGCTTCAAAGATGTTTTGGTTTTATCGAGGTTGATGCTAATAAATAGCTTTTCTAATTAATCTAGGTCACTCTATGGACAATGGTTACAACCTATAACCATATTACAAATGACATGTGAGCAAAAAATTTATTTCGTCAAACTCAGCAAGTTGTGTACCAAAATGTTGTCAACTTTCCAATTGGTCCGGCTTGAGGGGCCGTTCGCAAGAATTTTCCCAGTGGGAACACATTTTTCCGACACCGCATGCACCACAGCATTATGCTAATATCAGCTTGCTAACTTTCTCACAATGACAATGCTAACATGCTGATGCTAAGCAGATACAAAGCTTACTAGTTTGGCATGTTAGCATGCTGACATTTGCTGATTTTTGTCTAGTACAGTACAGTATAAATGAGATATTTGATGAAGAAAGAATAAAGTCAATGAGCCGCAGACCTCTTTACTGAATAAATAACTTGATAACAACACTAATCGGTTCCCAGAGAAGATCTTGGTAGAGAATGTATGCATAAACATAGTCAAAGACCAAAATCTGTAACTTCATTGCATCTCACACAGCTTTATAAGGCATCTGTAGTCCTGTGGAATCATGCAGCCTGCAGGAGGCAAACAGTGTGGGTAACTCTCGGTCAATGTTGTTTCTCATGCAATATTTCAGAGGTGTCTGGAATCTCATGGGTCCCATTTTATCTTTAACTGTGGTGGGCACCAGAGTCTCCCAACATAAAGCATGCCAAGTGTGAAGGCCTCTGAGTCCTCACGGGTTAACTACCATTTCACGGGATGAACACTTTATCCTATCCACAAATTTCTACCACAACAGTTCACTCAAAACGACATAATTTTTATGCCAATATTCTATTCGGTAGATGATGATATTTCACTAAATTCGTGAAAGCATTGACCTGCTGGAGGTGCTGCAAGAAAAGTAGGGGGGATGCCAAAGTCATTAGGATTCCACCTTTAGGAAACATGAAAGTCTGTACAACATTTAATGGCAATTCATCAAACAGGACCAACAGACTGACACTGCAATGCCTAGAGCCATGCTGCTAGCATGGCTACAAGTCTCTGGTGGGCCTGCAATGTTTTCATGCCTAATTTCATAAATATAGTTATTGGGTTTTGTTTTTTTTTATATATATTTCCAGTAATTGGGGCATTGTTTTCCACCAAATGTCACATTAAATCAGCCATTAAAAAAAGAGATAAATTCAGCAGAGCGTTTCAGGCTTTGAAGCCAGTCCCCACATCGCACCCTCATTTGGTGCAACTCATTTTTGTATTCTGCATTTTAGCACCACATAATTGCTAAAAAACAATGAATAAAATACCCTGAGACACCAGTGCCACAGATAATTACACCAAAAAAGGTTTTTTAATTAAGCTTAATTGAGAAAAAAAAAAGCTATCTGATTGATATGCTCTCTGTTTTTGTTTACCAAATTTGCTGTTGGCATCACTTCATTTTGCGAGCCAGTTTGCATGAAAAAGATGATTCATCCATGGTATTACTTTCCACAAAGTGCCAACAGCTGAAATTCAGTAAATCTGACCTACACTATAACTTTTTGAAAATTAATTGTAAATGACTATGAATTTTCATCACTGGATTAAGAATGCAGTCTCCTTTCTTAATAATGTTTTCACAATCTGTCACGGTGTTTCACAATGTTCCCCCTATGCATGTCCTCAGGCACACTGAAAAGCAAAACACGCATTCGTTTTCTTTTTTTGCTGCACATATGCAATGGATGTAGGCTTGTTATCGTACTGACCTATATACACACCTGGCAGGGTTACACAGGTTCTTGCAAAACATGTTTCCATGTTTTTGTCGGTCCTTGAAAGAATATGTCATGAGGACACTGAACCTTATCCATTTACATTATCTCAAACTGACGTGCAGGGCCCCTGTATGCTTCCCTGCACATTCCTCCTTGCTAGTTGCACTTCCTCTAACCTACCTGACCCGAGGTTCAACAAACTTTTTAAAAACATCAGGAAAAAAAAGTTGCACCACTTGTCTCGTTTCCCAACGACTGCCTATATATAAAAGGTACTTGTGCAGGAGATTGGAACTAGTTTTGAAGAGGTGCAGCCACAGGGAATAGTTGAAAGTTGAGGAAGGGCACTTAAGTTCTGCTTTCAGACTGGTAAACACATGCTTCCTTTTCTCGAATACTTATAATCTCACAATGGTCCATCATGGATCTCTATTGCAGCTGTAGGTTTCAGTGGGTTTATCATTAATGTTCTTATCTTGTATTTTGTGCCATTAGCTTACACCCCTATGCTTGCTTTTTATCATAGCTCTTCAAGTGCTTTTTATAGTAAGAGCTGCCTATGTGTTTTTCTGCCATTTAAAGTACTTCTCTGTTTCCACTTTCACTTCAGGCTCTCCAGCCAGCCTCTTGGTTTTGCGCGCGTCTGTTCCGGACGAAGGGGCGGTGGGGTGGAGACACGTCATATCATCCGCCGCGCTCTGATTGGCTGCCGATTCTCACCCGACACAGCTGTGATTGTTTTCTGCAGAGGAAGCTCTGGTCTCTGGTATGAGATCTGTGCTATAGAATGGAGCAGCACTGTGCTCCATATTCCCTCTGTGCGTGTGTCTGCTAACGATGGTGTGAATAAACAGCGTGACTATAGACGAGCAGGAAAAAAACAGGGAAGTGATCCTGGTGTAATAATTAGCGAATGGTCAGGAGTGAAGGTTTCTCTTTGGACCAGACACTGAAGACATCTGGATATCAAGGTAAGGATAACTTATAGCAAACCATAACTCTACCTCTCTGGCTTTGTATCTTGCCATAATGTATCTCGCCACTTGGGAGCTAAATGTATATATCCTGTCACAAACATGTTTCCAATTTTTCCAGGCTCAAAGTGCCAAATGTCCAGCCTGGAGGACCGCTGCTGGAGCTGCTCCTGTGCATCAAAGGTCGAAACTAAACATTCATCTGGAGCGAAGTGGTTAGCATCCAAAGCTGAAGAAATGATGTCCATCATCACCTCGGTGCTCAGCAATGCGTACGGCTCCCTGCACGACGTCCGGACGGCCAACCTGATCCGCCGGGGTCTCGTCCTCTTCACAGTCGGAGCGTCCCTCGCCCTGGTGCTCAACTTGCTGCAGATACAAAGAAATGTCACACTGTTTCCCGAGGAGGTGATGACAACTTTGTTTTCGTCTGCCTGGTGGATCCCGCCATGCTGTGGCACGGGGGCAGGTCAGTAGACAACACGCTGATTGAAGAGAAAAAATAATAATTAATGAGTTATAAATAGCTCTGGAGGGCAGTTTGACCTCGGTTATCAGTAATTTGTTGCCAAGTTTGGGACAAAGGAATGCAGAGAGGGGAGGGGTTTCAGTATAACGCAAGAATTTCCCATGTAAAGGCAAAATAAAGCCACTCCAATCTTGTATAAGCGCTAAAAATAGAAACCATTCTGTGAGATTATTGTATATCATGTACCCGCCATACTAAGTAGTAAAATAGTGCAATTTAAAACTATTTAAGCCCAAAAAACAATACTTTTCTGTTAATGCCACAGCTGTCAGTTAATGTGTGATCAGGTGATAATGAATCATCATTCGGCTTTGTTTTTATGTACTATTATACAAGTCTTCCTCTTTCAGGTCATACTAGTCTTGATGGTTTTGTCTGGCAGTCGGTTATGAAAAAAAAAAAACTGACTTTGTACAGATGGTAGCGATTTTCGAGCTCTGATTGGCCGCAACAGCCGGACACGAGGCGATCTGCGCGCTGATTGGCTCGTGTCATAACGGGTGAGCTTGAAGGGGGAGGTACTTTTACGGCCAGGAACCAGGAAGTGGCGAAAAGGAGAAAAAAAAACAGCATACATCATCGGTTCCTCCTCTCATCTCATGTGCAGCAGGGCACAAACATTGAGAGCAGAGGTGTAGCTACATGACTTAACTTTCTGTTAACATAAGTGTGTGCCTTATTAATGTATCTCCGTATCATGTAGTTGTTGTTTAAGGTCTTCGTTGTATAAACTAGGTGCTTTCAGTTATCCATACTTTGTTTACAGTGAACTTATTGTAACCTTTTGATTGTTGTAGTCTCAGTTAGCCTAAAATGCTGCTCCTAACATGTTCCTCCCCAAGAATCCATGAGTTATTTTTTCAATTAACTTAATCTGACAATTACTTACATTGTTTATTCCATAAATTGACCAAAAAAAAAAAAAACTTGTGAAAAAAGCCCAAAGTGATGTCTTAAAATAATTTATTTTGTCCAACCAACAGTCCAAAACCCAAAGACTCTTCATTTGCAACAATGAATAATGAAGAGATGCAGCAAATCCTTACATTTAAGAAGCTGGAACCAGAAAATGTTTGACATTTGTGCTTGAAAAAATGATTGTCAGTCAAACAAACAACATATAAAGTTTAAGAGACAAAATCGACACACAAATCTTTGATTTTTAGGGTTTTTAAACTCATTAACACTGGCAGGTGTATGCAGGTGTCTGAATGAGTCACTAATTATGGAAACGGGTGTTCTGCAAATAGAATAATCCAACTGCTCCATGACAGGATCTGCCCACTGGCGTTTTTTATGGAATTTCTGCTTATCTTGTGCAATTCTGGTCTGTTTGTTCCTTTTCACAGCTGTTGTCGGCCTTCTGTATCCCTGCCTGGACAGCCATTTGGGAGAGCCACACAAGTTCAAGAGGGAGTGGGCCAGCGTCATGAGGTGCATCGCAGTGTTCGTCGGTATCAACCACGCCAGTGTTGTATCCTTTCACGACATGCTCACTCACTCAGAGTATAACATGAAGAAAATGCACTGTTCCGTGGTTATCTAAAACAACAGGATGTCCTGCTTTACCCTTAACAAAAGATGGAGCCTCTAGGTCAAACAAATATTTGAGCAAGAGTGAATGCTATGCTAGCGTCATACTGTTAGACTTTGCCTTAACTCCCCCGTTGCACAGAAACTAGACTTCGACAACAACGTGCAGCTCTCATTAACACTGGCAGCCTTGTCCTTGGGCCTGTGGTGGACATTCGACCGGTCCAGGAGTGGCTTTGGCTTGGGCATCACCACCGCCTTCCTAGCCACTGTCTTCACACAGCTGCTGGTCTACAACGGAGTCTACCAGTGAGTTAGCCATTAGCTTCCATCCTCTGTAATAACACCGTGTTCAAGTACAAGTGGCACAAAATGTGTCCAAATTTTCACTTTGGAGGAAGCTGATGCTGTCTCAGATGATTAATCACTAGTGCTTTGTCGCCACTAATTTCTGGTTTCATATGCCAACAACAACAACAATGTAGCTTGGCATCAGGTTTAATTATATAGCTGTGAGAGTAAACTCTGATCTGGCATGAATGAAGCAGATAAAGTACCTTCCCAAAAAAGTACTCCCTCCTGTGTGATTCTATCAAAACAGATGTGACAGATAACGCTTGAGGTACAGAGTCATTTTTTTGGGAAGCTCTCTTGTCTCTTAGAGCCCAATTAACAGGCCCTCCTACTGGCTTCAGTGACACATCAAAAATACACTGCAGAGAAAAGGGACTCCTTCTTGGAGTACGAGGTTCAAAAGGCAGCTGCAGCTTGTGCTGACTTTACAAGGTAGAAATAGAAAGTGGAAGAATGAGGGGAGATAATTATATTTTCAAGAATGTCAGGTTTTGTGTGTTTTCCCCACCCGAGAGTTCTGTCTTCATCAGGGTTGTTTTTATTAGTAGATGTGTTTCTTACTCTGTGGCATGACATTGTGCGGCATCTTATTTAGCTCTTAGAGGGGTTGGAGGTCAGAGGTCAGGGTCGGCTACAGAGCAGCATCGCTAAACCTTCTCTCCATTATTAAGAGTAATTAAATAAGACGGTTTCTGTCTTTCAGGTATACGTCTCCAGACTTCTTGTATGTACGCTCCTGGCTCCCGTGCATATTCTTCTCAGGTGGTGTGACCGTGGGCAACATCGGACGGCAACTTGCTATGGTAAAGTCTGCAAACGTGTGTGATATTGTACCCGTATAACTCGAGGGTCAAAGATATATTTATATAACAGCTGTTTCCATTCTTTTAAGTGCAAATCATGTATCCAGTGGTAACATGATGAGGATGCGGGTTCACTCCACATCATAAGGTGGCAGTCTGACCCTGCGTTAAAGGAATAAATTACCTAAAAATGAATATTTTGTCAATCTATAATAGAGATAGACTGACGAATCACCCTTAAATGTCTCCATTACATTGTCCAAATAAAATTTAAAAAAAAAACACTGACCAGTTTCTTATGAAAAAGTGTCATCTGACGTTAATGTCTCAAATATTTATATCGGTATTGGTCTCAAAAATCACTCTCAAGACTTGAAACATTGCTTAACTTTGGTGGCTGTTGAACGGATTTAATGGATTCATCCAAACAACCATGTTTTAAAGAAAATAATCAAGTTTTAGGCTTAAGTTTAGCATTCATCTTACTATTTTTCCACCCTTAAAAACTCTGACCGCCATACATATTTGTGTTAGATATTACATGAAAGTTTATTCTATTGAAGTTCTGCATGTGTAACATCCAAAAATGAAACATGAGACATAATCAGCTGTTCCTTTAATGAGCTACCAGACCAGTTGCGGTACTGCAGATTTCAGTGACGTGTTTAACAATTTGCCAAGATTATAACTCAGCTGTAAACACCAGTGATCCTGAGGGAGTGTTGCGACTGAGCATTTTTTGGCCCGTCTCGTTGGCACAACATATCCCTCCACATTTTTCAGCATCAGCCTTCAAACATCTGTTGGACGTCCCTGCACTCTGTGTAAACTGTGGGACAGAAAGTGATGACTTTAAAAGACCCCTCTGCACCACACATGCTTTTATTCGCAATTGTTCAGCTGAGCCACAACACCAGATAATGTTGTCAAATGGTTAAAATTGTGCACTGGAAGCCCCCCCCACCCCCCCACCCCCCCCCCCTTCCTCTATAATTATCCCATCAAGTCAGCTTTGATGTCTCCATTAAGCTTTTGCCCAGAAGCCTCACCTCATTCTGTCTGTAAAGTAAGAGTCCCGTCACTCCCTCAGTTTGACTCAGTGAAAGCGTGAAAGCAGATTAAGGGCTGTTGTTTTTCTCAGTCGTGGGCAGACACACAGCCAGTCAGGACTCGGCTGACCAGAGGGTCATTTGCTACTTGTTGTTTTTGTTTGTGATGAGGCCTGAGGAATGTTGGCACAAGTCTGCACTCGTGTTTTTTTTTTTCCCCCCTTCTGTTTTTCTCTCTTTCGCTCCAGTGAGTGATTTTATACGAAGGAGCAGCAGGAACATGAGGCTCTTGTGCTCAAAATTGTTCTTTTGGTGGCTTTTTTATTCGGGATTAAAGATGTTTACAGTGAAACAATCGTGTTTAGCGGCATTAACCGTGCTGAATAAAAGCTGTTACACTCAGCTGAATGGCTAACAGTTTTGCCAAGTTACAGTTAAATGTGTCGTTTAAAAGACTGCACAGTTCAGTACACAAACTGTTGAGACCTTTGTGCTTGAATATATTCAAAATGTTTTGTGACGTGTAAAAAAAAAAAAAAAGCAGCACTCTTGTTTTATCCTGCTGAGCAAGCAGCAATTTCTTCCTTTTATCGTACAGAATGTTCAGTTTCCATTTGGGGGGAAAAAAGGGAACTGAAAGAAAATGTTCCTTCCTTTAAATATATATGTGACACTTAAAGTAGTCCTGATTAGTTGTTACCGTGGCAACGGAACATAACAGAGTGATCATGAAGATTCTCTAAATGACTTCTCTCACTATAAGGATCATAAATCTACTTCAGTGTTTTCTGTTTTGTTTTTTTTCTTTATGACTTTGCAACTACAGATATTCAGTTTTTTCTAATTGCTGCATCACACTGATCGATTTTTAACACCGGGCTTCTTCTGTCTCCCCCTCAGGGTGGTGTCGAGAAACCTCACATGGACTGAACAGCTGAAACGTAAGCAGGTGAAGGACGGGCGAAGTAGAAATGGACAAGTTATGCGAAGAACGCAAACGATAACGGGAGAAAAGAGACTCATCGTTGAGACTCCATCCTTTGTTCTCATAACAAAGTGCGAGTCAGAAAAAGACCCTCATCTATCGTGCCATGTCCTCTGCACCTCCTTGTGGCCAAACAAGCTCTCCCTCCCACCTCTGTTGTACTCCAATAGCGTTACGGCATCTTTCACACTAGACGGGAGGACAGTGTTTGCCTTTCTTTTTTTTCGTTGCTGTTGTTGTTTTGAAGTGTTGACTGGTTTTATTTTCACGCTGGAAGTATGTATCTTGCTGCAACTTACGGAGTGGAAGTTTGCGTGCGTGTGCTTTAGCGTGGCTGTATCCTGGTCTTAGCGGAGAAGATATGAGGGGGGCTCCATAATGTTTATTTTGTTTGTACGCCTGATTTTAATATGATCATAAAAGGGAAATGTTGTATGAGTGGGCAAAAACAATGTCTTCACTCTCACATAGAAATGTATTCAGCGGCCACAGTTGCGTCACTGAGGCACAGGGGAGATGTGTGTTCCCAGTCAAACCAAATTAAGTATTTATTTCGTAACTTTTGAATGACCCCAAACCAAATGTGATGTATGTTTGATTAAGAATGACGCGTCCGATCTGGAAAGGAACAGTTTGACATTTTGGGAAATATTTGGGAAATCGCTTCCTTGCTGAGAGAGTTAAGTGAGGAGATCGATACCACGTTCGTATCTGTATGGTAAATATGTAGCTAAAGCTAGCAGCTGGTTAGCTTAGCACAAAGAGTGGAAATGGGGGGGGGGAGACATCCACCTACCTGCATTTCTAAAGCTCACAAATTAACATGTTATTAGTGTTTGTTTAATTTGAGTTAAGCTAAGCATTGCTTCCATGAGCAGCAAACATATCTACCTTACAGACATGAGTGGTATTTTCTTATCTAAGTTGAACTATTCCTTTAAAGTGACGATGAAACACATTCTAGATGGAATGAGGAGAGTCAGGAAACATGTACAGGAGTGCCATCTACCAATTTGTGCTGGCTAATATTCACTTGTATCTATGACCACATGAGGGTTTACTTCAAGTGTTAAGAAATTAGAGCAGAATATGCAAACTACTTTGGTTCCTCAGTGGAAATTAGTTGTATTTACCTGTGAGTAGGATCAGATTTCTGTAAGCACGAGACCTTCAGTTTGTTGTTTCTGTGTCAGACAAACAGGATTGTTTAGTAAGGAGGAGGAAGAGGTAAAGCATTAGTCTGGATTGAATGGCATTTTTAATCTTAAATCTGATGAAAGCCACGACGGCGGACCGTGCTTTTGAAAGAATGTACCAGGAGTATACTACCACAACTTCTGCCAGCGTTTGAGGTTAATGTCAAACAAGTTTAGACCTTTTCAGTGACGTCCCCCTTCGTGACCAGGTGTTAAAACGTCTTGTAGAACAGACCCGTGATTCCTATCGAGACAAACATTTTACTGTGCGATCATGCATATTTCCCACTTTAAATTGTATCTTGAAACTAGTATTTGGGAACATACACCGGTTGCAGGAGAGGGCAGGACATTATTACTTAAGATTTGCAATCTGTGATTGCCTGTGTATTATAGAATGTAGTGCTTTTGACACTATAACAGTTTAGTTTTATCATTTGTACAAACATGTACAATGACTATTGCTTGTATGTATAATGGCTTGCCTATGTAATCAGACAGGTATTATTACCATACTAGACCTACAGTATATTAGTTAGAATTTGGGGGTCTAGAGGATTAAGTGCAATCAGAGTATACATCAGCCGATTATACTTCCTTATTTATTATTATTTTTGACAACGGCTAAAAAAAATATAACTTGTAAGTATATGCAGTGTGGATACTTCAAAAAAAAAAAAAAAAGCAATAACATGTTTGTTTTTTGTGATTCTTTTGTCAGAGATTACATGCCTTTCAGAGTCAATACCAATGCCTCTCACCAGAGAGACAAGAAAATGTATTGTGTCAAACTGTTGTAAAAAAAGAAAATCACATTTTGTAGCATTATCGAAGGAAACCTGATTTTTTTTTTTTTTTTAATGCTTTTTGTGGCAGATCATTTCAGGTTAATCTGCTCACATTCAGGTGTGCTAAACTGAATAGGAAGCTTTATTTTTTGAGGTGGTGAAGCACCTTTTGTTTCGATGTTTCTGTGTGTCTGATATTTCAGCTGTGTATCATTTTTGCTACCATGGATTTAAGTGACAAAATAAAAACACCAGACGAGGATATCTGCGCATGGTCATTACTCGCATACGGGACTGGATTAAGGGATTCAAATGAGTTTATTATAGAAACAAACTGATTCCATCCTTATGACCAGAAAGAAAAGCAGGAACTAAACACTCTTGCTTCTCTAAACCTTATACCAACATACATAATGCAACTGAGCTGCAGCCATTCATTCTGCCATTGATTACCAGAAACTATAGCCTAATTACACGTCTCAACAGCCTCAATAAAACAATAGCCCTCTGATTTTTTTTTTTTTTTTTTTGGGTGAGAGGTGTCAAATGCAGTCGCAGCCGTTTGCAACGAGCTTTCTGGGGTGCTGACATTTTGCATTTTGTTGTGTCTGCTGTCAGAGTCAAGTTGAATAGATGAGGACACTCTTTTGTCCGGGATTTCTGTCAGTCTCCAGAGCCATTATAATGTCTTTGGCTGCATCTTCTCTCTCTCCTCTCTGTAAGACCCCTCCTTCAAAAAAAAAAAAAAAAAAACCCTGAAACTACCCCCCACCCCCTGTGTGTCACTGGGATCATGAAGAACTGCCCCCCTCCTCTGTCTACCCCCTCTCTCTCTGAACACGCCTTTCTGGAGGGCAGGCTTCTATTTATACCTAGCGGGGGACTGACAGTTAACCTTTTGCACTGGGGGAAATTTCTGGGAGTGGGGCCAATATCTGTGGGTATTCTGAATGAACCCCTCATTCTGGGAGCCTCTCTATCTATCTATCTATCTATCTATCTATCTATCTATCTATCTATCTATCTAACAGGCCAACGATCCGGCGCCACACGCCGCTTCTTCTTCTCTCTCCGTTCTCTTTCAGTCTTGTCCTCTTCTCAGGCAGAATAATTGGCCAGGCTTCAACCTCCTTTCATTTCCAGCCACAGCAAACTGAAAGACTCCATTAGAGTGCCTCCTTATTGCCAAAAGAACCCTCTCTCTCGCTCTTCCTCTCTATGCCCTTCCTTCAAGGCCAGAAGACAGGCCCGGGCCCATCTGATCCATTGATTCGAGCCATCTGTAGGCTCGACTCTTCAATTTCATCTCCTTGCAGTACCTTTGTGTTTTGATTATGTCTATTATTGAGCCTCTAGCTTGCTGCAGCGAGTCAACTGCCACTAAGCGTGTAAACAATGATGTCATCATGTAACAATTATACCCTCAGTAAAAGTCACTTTAAGATAATAAACAGAGGCCCACCGCTGGGAGTCTTATGCTGTGTAGGCAAACATTCTTCAGAGCCACAGAATACCAAATATGTCAAGATGCATTTGTGGAAAATGATGGAACAGGGTAGTACAGAATATTGTGCTACTCAAAAGTAATCTTAAAATCATGTCTTTCCTGAAAGGAGTGGAAAATTGTGTCTTTTTGGTGGATGAATGCAGCCGTTTCCCAGTGGATTTTGTTTTGATGTGGTCCCAAAAAAAAGGGGGGGGATCACTTAAGTTACTGTAAAATACTTTGATGAGAAAACATATTTTTTATGTGGTTTAAATATTTTATTACATTTTCTTTTTGGTTTCATGTGCATCTACAGCTTGGCATAGCCGAGAAAAAAAAAAGACCACCAGATCATTAATTCAAAGCCTAGCTAACATGCAAGTATATTCATATGAATTAATGTCCGTTATCCACTTATATTACTTTTAGAGTCATTTGTGCTCACCTTAGAGCCCTTCAGCTGTTTCCGGATCAGGCACATGTGTTTGGTGCTCCTGGATTGGACTGAAGTAAAAATCAAACAGCTCGTTTTAAAAGTTCAATACATGCATCAATCAAGGAGGCACAAAAACACGTTAAGAGAGCAGAGGAATGCGGAGATATTAAGTTACACATTCTAATCATCCAATATAATATATTACAGTTCTGTCTACTCAATAGTGATTGCTTTTGTTACCACCAGATGACAGTATTTATCCTCTCAGCTTGTCTCAACATTATCACCATGACATCTGTGCACCCCTAGTGGGGGGACAAGGGACTAATCTTACCATGCAAAAACTTTAACTTATATATGCAAGTACTTTTATGAAGACTAAATTTAGATAATTCTCCTCAGGCTTTAGACAAAACATAGAGTGTATTTATTGATCTGAGATAACCAACTCTATAAATGCATGTTCAAGTAGCCTATGCAAATGTTGCATAGAGCAAAACCTTAGAAAATCATATCTGTAATTTTTTTTTATTTTTTAAATACAGATTTTTCCCTGAAGCCCCTTATAACCATTGATGAACACAGAAATTCTGATTCCAAAAGATAATTTATTAAACAGTTGCAGGGATATTATTCTTGGAATATTTATTTCACACTGCAGTGAGCGGGTAGAGTCACATGCATGATAGAAAAGGTCAATGAAATGGATTGAGTGTGGAGAAAACCGTTGCACACTCTTATTTCTCTGCCAAAAGGTCTTGAGTGGCATTAATGTCCTGCTCTCTGTGATATATAATGAAACATTGTGTGTGTGTGTGTGTGTGTGTGTGTGTGTGTGTGTGTGTGCGCGCGCGCGTGTGTGTGGGTGGGTGGTTTAGGTCTACTGAGCCTTCATTACACCAGAGCTGGGTCCACTCCTGTCCTCTGCCCTCGCTCATTGCCTCTCCCAGTGCCAGCCAGGAATAATGAATTACAGTGGATGCCATGGGGGGCCTGAGTGAGTAGCTCAGAAGTGGACTCCATTTTAGCTCAAATTACCTCTCAGATCCCATTCAAATGGCTCAAAGCTGCTCTCTGCCTTCACTGTGTGTCCCTGTCTGAGGTGAAATTATCTCTTCACACTTTTTCTTCATTTAGTCATTTATGAAGCTCTCATTCTAGCTTTTTTTGTGGTCATTCCTCTCGTGCTTTAGGTTAAATCCCAGGAAAATATCTAGATGAAAACACAGGGAATAGACACAGCATCATCTTTAACAGTGTCAACAACAGTTCCCGTCTCAGTGGGATTTATCAGTTCAGTCTGCATGCTCAGCCTTGTGTGCCATTCCTGTTGATTCCTCTTCTTCCTCCGCAGGACAATAATAAAAATGACAGCATAAACCCTCAGGTGACGGCACATTATGCATGCCATCCAAACAAATCCGTCCCAGTGTAAATTAAACACACCCAGTGCATCTTACAGCCCAGATCAGGCTGTAAATCGAGCCGGGTAATAAGAATAACTGAATAAAAGGTAATGGAATAAATCAAGGTGAGCATTTCCATTGCATGATCCATCCTGAGAGGCAAAAAAAGCACAAAAAAACTTTGCATTTTGTGGAAACTCGCAGAAAGCAGGCTAAAGAAAGTACACCACACCTCAATCAGGCTAATTTCTTAGTTATCTGTTGATCATAAAAGAGGTAAGTATGAGGGAATGCTCTGAGAGTTTGAATTCACTACATTCACTCACTGATTTGAAGATATTCTCTATTTGATGCCTCTGAATGGGCTTTCACTGTGTAAATGAAACACTATCAAGATAACAAAATAAGAAAAACACAGTGCTTTCAAAGATTTCCCAATTTGCATAATCCAAATCATGCTTCCACCCTGTTTAGGATGCACTAAAGGTCGATGTTTGTCATGTTTTAATTAGTCTTCATTAGTAGGCGTAAGAGGCATTTCTGGGAAGCAACAGGCATGCAGTCTATTCATCTCGCTGCTGAGAGATGCACAAAGTTGGCAGGCTAAATCCATCTGGGAAAGTTATTGCGCCCAAAATGGCCTTTGACAGCGCGCCCCCCGATAAGTGACAAATTCACAACATATCCGCGACTGGGGGGTAAAAACAACTCAGGTGCACAAGGGGGTGAAAGGGAGTCCATCGCACATGGCGCTTTCAGGGGAGTCCAGCACTATTTTGGCGAGTTAAACGGCGCAGGGCGCGATGCCACACAGGGAGAGGGGTCGAATAACCGCGTATGACTGACCTCCTTCCACTATAATTAAAGTTGCAAGCCGGACCCAGAGACATAACAGAAATGTCTGCTCGCATTTAGAATGAAACAGAAATAAACTGGAGGAAAAACTGGAACTCCTTTTTTTTTTGAGCACTTTTATTAAATGCGTAACTTTTTCTCTTTTTTAACTGTGTGCTGTGATACGATCATAATGTGGCTTTTTACAAATAATCTACTAAGACAGAGTGATAGAATCTATTGTATGAGATTTAGAAATTGTATTTAGCCCTATAGTTTAACATGCATTCTTTGGAAAATGCACCTTGCAGAGACAACGTGATTGTAAACTCGGGTCTTTTCACCTCAATTTGCAGCATATTTACATGGAAATATCTGTAAAATAAACAAAACTATAAAGTAATGGCCTGTGGTGACTCTTCGCCACATATTTCGCTGCCCCGTTTGTAGGCCTATGCTGGCTCTCGGTGCACAAAACGAGTTTATTCTGCAGCAGGTGCTTCCCACCTGTCTCCCTCCCCACTTGTTCCTCCCTTCTCGTAAACTCAGGAGTTTAAGACAGGTGCACGAGGCATCCAAAACCCGCGGAGCATCCTGGGTGCCCTGCACAGGAGAGCATCGAGGAGCAAAAACTGCGAGCTGAGTGAGTGAGTGAGTGAGTGAGTGAGTGAGTGAGTGAACTTCAGGTATAGACTGCAGCGCACCTTTTACATTACACTGGCTTTTCTTTGAGACGTGTTCAGCAGCACATTTTCATTCATAGATGCATCCCCCTTTCCCTCTCACCCACCCCCCCCCCCCTCACCCCCCACATGTTGCATGGTAGCCTATTTGTTCTGTATGACTGAGAATGCAAACCCATTAACCTTACGGAAATAGTAACCACGTGCACTTCATACTTTGCTGTCACAAGTAAGACGTCCTGAAAAACGTTTTGTTTTTGTTTTTTTAAAAAGTCCTGCTGGACAGCCTGCATGTGAAGAATAGCGTGGGCTTGAGCAGATAAGGAGCCTTTCACACAGATAACACTTTTATCTACCTGATGCACACGGAGGGGAAATATGAGGCTTTCAAAATATTTTCCTAAATTCTTAAGAAATTAAAGTCATGAATGCTTTTTATACCTTTGGCGTGAAAAGAATACGTCCAGTGAACATTAGTTAAAAAGAAGAAACTTTGGAGACAAATAATGGATGGCCGCCTTCTACCTTGTGCTATTTTTATAACCATTTATTTCTTTTGTCATTGGGTCTTAAAGTATACGTTTTTAAAAACTCTTCTCTTCCTTTTAATAAGAAAAATAGAATAAAGGTGGACAGTGATTTTCGATTTAAAGTGATTAAATTACTGGTGCCAAATATTTTGTTCATTCGCCTATTTTTTCCCCCTTTTTGTGTGTTATTTTCGCCTATACTACTGTAACTTTAATGTCTTTTTTGGTAGTTTAAGTGGCATTTTGGCTGGTCTTATTTTTAAAAGCCGGCTCTACGTGAAGTTCGACATACGCTTCCTTATTATTTCGCAATAAAAGAGTGAACAAACGGACTCTCTTCTTCTTCTTCTTCGAGATTTATATTACTCTAATAATCCTATTTCTCAAATCAATTACGTTGTTAAAACTAAATGTTCACCTGTGACCAGAAATCAAGTTTACTATTGGTTTTATAGCTTATTGGTCCAGTTTACTAGTTTTCTACATCCAACAAAACTTAATCACACACTTCACAACTTTTTTTAAAACACTTTTTGTGTCTCTTTTTAAAAAAGAATGTTTTTCCCCCTTTTCAATAGGATATAAATTCAGACAGTGCGGCTGCTTTGTCCGGAAGAAAACTGACATCTTTTAACATTTTAAGAAATATTTATCCCTTAAAAACGTGGACAACAATTATGCCTTTCCACTTGATGTTTCTTTCTCATATTACGCGTTCCAGAGTTAGTTAATGGGAACTCGGCAGGATTCAATTAGCCTTCATCTAATTTAGCCGAGGCCTTAATTGAGCACAGGGTGGTGCAGTTGTTTGTGCTAAGCTTTGTTTGAGACTTCTGTGGAGAAATACGAGCCGCGCTCCTTTAGAACAATCCCAATTCAAATGAGACTTATCTACGCCAGAGCGATCAGACGGATTAAGAGTTATTAAAACCTATAAAGGGATAAAACCAGAAGATTCAGTAGCCCAAAAGTCCGCTGCGTGGCGACTCCAGAGGATTTCTCTAAACACTTTCACACCACGGGAAAACATTATATAGACATCATGGGCTACATACAGTTGTATGATGAATAAATGGAGCTAGTGGAGAAGCTAAAGTGTGACACATGGGGGGAGATTCATCAAAACAAATTAGGGGAATGCTTTGAGAAGCACCGTGTTACTGCAGGTTTTCCCTAAAAACAAAAAGCCTAACTTAAGGTTTGACTTTTAGGAGAATAAGAAGTGGATTAGCCAATGAGTTAACCCAAATAAGCTTTATATATATATATATATATATATATATATATGCCACAGTAGCCTATTTCAACAATATTTGACCAGTAAAATAAAGCTTGTAGCCTATTAAGCAGATGTTTGCTTGCAAAATATCTATATCTTGACGCAATTGGCAAAAATACACCAACACAAGTTGCATTTGCTTCTGATCCAAATCCACATTTTTGTCTAAAAGTCCCATGTGATCTGCTCATTTCTCTCATATTTAACACACAATTTCTGGACAATCCTTAGGAAACAATGGGGCATTGCAAACAGGCAGGCCTCCCTTATTAAATCCTAAAATTGATTTTCGATACATTACATTTCTAAACTGATTGACTTTTGCAGGATATACTAAACGCAATTAGGCCCGTTTCTAATCTTCTCTAATTCGGCCGCCATGCTCTCGGCTGACCCGGGATGAAAAACAGGGGGCAGCGAGCTTCCAGGCCCACAAAAGCGCGCACACAAAAAAAATCATACAGGATCATCAAATAGGAGAGACGTGCTTTCAGGTTTTGAAAGGCACAGGAAGCTGGAGGATTTGGTCCGACCCCTGCATGGTGACAGAGCTGATATCTTAGAGACCCCCATTCATCTGGAGGGAGGGATGGTGACCGGGGGAGGGAGGTGGTGCCGGGGTACGGGGTGAGGTGGGGGTGGGGGGGTGGGGGGGGCTCAGGGTGCATCTGCAGAGGTCCCACCGCCCTCTGATCTGTGAGCTGGCACACATCACGGCGTCCATTCACAAATCCTCCTTCTGCGCGTCACCTTTTGTAGTACTCCACACAGCACTGAGCGCTGGTGACGTGTAAAACAATCCTACCAAGGAAAATACAGACGAAAAAATAGGTTATAGGAACTCAAGGACAGGGCACATGCGCACAATGCATGCGATTTATTATAGTAGTAGCAGGAGGGGTGTGCATACGTGTGTGTGCGTGAGGATGAGGAGGAGGGAGGGAGGAGGAGGGGTGTACAGCTATAAGTGAATATGAAATAGACCCAGTTACTGGATTTATAGTCTGCATAGAAACAAAATCAGACGTTCAAACTGTGCGCTATACTTGATTTTTTCCCCCCAAAGGCAGAGGATATTAACTGCTCCATGCAAAGCAAAAAAAGATTCTCCACCGCTTTTTTTTGAAACAAACAAGAGAAAAGGGAGAAGAAAACTGAAGCATTCACTTATTTAGCAGAACCTGACAGAAATGACATGTGCAATAATCAATATTTCCTGCTTCCCTGAACAAGAACAGAATATATCCAGGGAATATGATAATTTTATCCGGCCATGCTTTAACCATAAGGCAGCTCACCCAATCTACACTTCTAAAACAGTTTTTAAAAAAATACATAAAACACGTTAATGATAAGGTGATCATATGTGGGCAAATTACCAGTAATGATAGCAAGAATTATCCAAAAATTCGTACCATCGATTAGTGATTTGACGTGGGCCTGCTGGCGGCTGGACTTTAAGTGACAGACTGCTATGGAGCAAATTATAACAGATAAGGCTTGAATGGGAAAACTATTTGTGTTTAACATGGGAAATGATGGCAGACCAGGCTCCGATTTCACTTCTTTGAGTCGCAAATTCATGACAAATTGGTTGGTAATAGTCGCCTTTTGCAAATATATCTATCTGTAACTGTAACACTGGACACTATTTGATTTGAAACGTGAAAACACAGCACATGCACAGGCTTTGAAGTCAACTAAAAAAACAAAAACTACACACGCCTATAATACAAGCGACTGAGGCCTGCTTGATAAGCACATGCATGCACGTTATACAGACTGATTTGGATTGTTTTTGATCATGTGACAGGCAAGAAAAATAACATTATTGTGGATTCATCTGCCTATTTCATCGCGTCTAACAGCCAACCCCCCCCCCCCCCCAAAAACCCCATTATGTTCAAGGGTGAGCTACCAATACAAAAGCTTCTTTTAAAGCTCGTTAATCTTCATGAATCAATATTTTAATAAACAGCAAACATCCTAAAGACTGACTATGGATATTTACTATCTCAAGCAATCTAGCCGATAAAGAGGACAATAAGACTGCAAACAAAAATTAGCTAAACAACAAGGCAGGTTTATACAACAGTCGTACTTATAGCTTTATGAGTCAATGCATGACTGACTTAACATGGAAATAAAAATACAATATCATAATATTCAAATCAGCTAAAGGCTGCAGCACCATTTAACCCTTAATCAACCAGGAGAAACGGCCCTACAATCTATTTTCATCCGCAAGCAGAAAGTCTGACTTATGCATGTCAAACCGCAGAAAATCCTCAGTCAGTAAACACAGCGATGATGATGGTTATGATACCCCGACCGATTATTTAACCAGACCAAAACCAGCCAGTCACGAGTGCCATAGTGAGATTATGCGTGCTTGTAAGGTATACACTGCAAAAATACACGTACAGTCACGGTTTGAGTAAAAGCTTGTTTTCCAGCTTAAAGCTGCAGTATAGTGAGATGACTTCTGCACTCTGGTGTTTCACCCAGGTTCTGTGCGTAAAACTCACTATTCTCGATCCTACTACCCAGTCATCTTTTTTGTTTGTTTTTTTAAACGCCGCTTCATAATGGAAACAAGTGTCCGACGTCACTTTTGAAGGGGGAAATAAGATGCTATAGGTCTTAATAGCAGGCCGTTTGGCGTGTTCAAATGTGTATGCTTCGCAGTGCACACAGGCTCTTATTATAATTCAGAGGCTGAAATGGTGTCATTTCCTCCAGACATCCCCGTTTTGCTGTGAGGTTAGAGGCCAAGCCCAGGCGGTAGCGGCCTGTCTGTGCCTCCATTGTCTGCTGCTTATTTAGCGCTCAACTTTAATCTGCGCTTCCCCTCACAAGTGAGAAACAATCGCAGCATGAGAGTGGCCTGTCTAATTACATCTTTCACTCTCAACTTTGACTTCAGCTAGCCCGACGTGAGAGCTCGGATGGGCCCTTTTGTGGTGGGGACATGGGAGATGGGAGCAGTGGGTATTGTTCAGGTAGATTTGAGGAATAAGATTTTTTTAAATACAGCGACATCAGAAAGCAAGAATTCACTTTTAGTTTTAAAAATACTGAGATCAACTTTAAGCTTGTGACGGTTTTTTTTAAAGTCTTTGTGCATATGAGCTGTGTTTGAACGCAAACTCCAGATTAACCGAACAATTATTTTAGCTAATGAGACTTCAATATAATTGCTTTGCTATTTGCACAAAACCTGTCTTTAGCAAGAGAAAAGTCAAGGGTGGGATGTTTTACGCAGGACAATGCCTAGCTTAGACTCGAGTTTAAATCTTTTAAAGTGTCACAAACACAAATTAAAACTGTATTTGGGTACCAGGTTATTGTTGCATCCAAAAAATACACGCTTTTATGGCTAACGTCACCACAGCTAAAATAAAGGCGAATAACCTGTTCATAACAGAACTGCCAACCGGCCTGTGGTGCACAAATAATCACAACAAAGTAGCCAAGTTATGCGTCCTGTGTTCATTTTAGAAATTTGGATATAGGCCAAGTTACTCCTATCTCAAAAAAAACCCCAAGAACAAAAGACAATGCATGCTTGTTATAGCCTAATAAAAAGAAGGCAGCTGACTGACTTTCTAACTGAATTGTTCAAAGGCTCCTCACTCAGGCTCAGTCTTGCAGCTTCTCTGGTCCTCCGCGATGACCCCGTGTTTCACGCGCAGCTCCGGTTCAAACGCCAGCGTAAAACCGGCTGAGGCATCCCTGCAAAGCCCCGTGGCGTCCTGGGAGGAGGAATACAAACTTAGTGCTGGTCAGCAAAGTTACACAAAGTTTTGTCTTTGGCGCGACTCGGTACCCTGAGCACCGCGCACAAAACAGTTTGTTTGCATCACTGATTTCCTTTAAAGGGATATGGACCCAGTTCTTGGTCGACCGCAGCGTCACGACAGGCGAACATGAGAACATCAAAAAAAAAAAATGCTTAAAATCCCTGCGCGTTTGAAATCAGACAGTGGAAGACTGTTTGGCTGTCACATTTCAGTTTTGGTGCATTTTGTTGCCAATTATGAGGCGACTGGAAGCAAGATGTCACATTAGACCAACCCTCGAACCAGAGCGGTTTAATTTTCATGATAGAACCCAGAATGTGTTGTTGCTATGTGTTAAAAGGGAGATAAATGTTTTGAGATTAAATTTACTTTTCAAGAAAAAAAAGTCACCCCACCCTCATGTTCAAAATGTGAGCATACATAGGCATGCAGCAATTCTGTTTTGCGCATTTAACCTTCGCCCGGAAAAACTGACTTTAAGTTATAAACTCAGTCCAGTTGTCCAAACAGGTGTTTTAACAAACTTTTATGCAGATATAATGAGACATATTTCCAAACAGATAAGTGTTTTCAGTCTTGTCTAAATGCGTAATTTCGGATCATATTTCAAAACAGGTCGTCTCAAACATTTTCATCTCACGGGCCACCCAATACAACCACAAGAAGCCATTTACAATATTTTTTATAGGATTTTGGCTCATATGAGCACATTTTTTGTTTTGTTTTTTTTAATGAAAGTGTAGTGAACTAAGTGTCTCTTAAAGTGTTGAGAATTAAACGTCTTTACGCCGAATATATGTTATAATGCATTAAAAAAAATAGTAAAGGTGTATTCAGCATTTCGTTGGGAATCCCTCCCTGCCCTGCAAGCACGCTACCACGGGGGTCCTCACAACCCACTTTGACAAGCGATGCTTCAATCTCTCATTGTTTTCATAAACACAAACAAAGATGTGCATCCCTTTTTCCCCCTTTGCAAACTAAAACTCCAAAATTATAATAATATTAAGTTGCAAGTTCATAAACGCAGATGAAATATTGGAAGTATCTGGGAGCATGCACTGGTTTTAAATTAGGCTTCTCCTCCGATAGTCCAGGACTCTTTCCCTTTACTAAGGCGAAGATGGGCGTTTGTGGACTGCTCTGGAGTCTGCGTCACGTGGCCTGGTTTCTGCCATCCGATTGGTCCAAGGCACGTGTCTGGGAGGACGGTGGGAAAACGTCACTCGGGAGGCTCGTATTGAAAATAAGAAGAAAACTCCAGAGTGAGAGTATTAGAGCATCAGTTTAGGAGCCTCTTTATTTACCCTTAGTTTAGTTTAGGCGTAGGCACTACTGGGCACACTGAAACCGGATAACAATAAATTGGATGGTGCGCAAATGGCACATGTTTTAGCTCTGCGATATCAATTGTAACCCAAGATTGAGGGGATATATTTAAAAAGTATGCTTTTCTCAGAGGACACTACCGCAAGGCTTTGCATGGTGTCCAAGGCACTCGGTAGAATTTAAGTTTTCTTTTTTTATTTATTTTACGCGTGCAGTTTTTTGCAATCTCATTTCCCCGAAGTTCTTTGCAAATTTTATTGCAGCGGAGAGAGCAATAAAGGGGTTAAAGAGAGTAAAGCGGGGAAAGTGAATCAGTATGGAAGAAAATGATCACGGCAACAGAGACGCGGTGGAGCGGCAGGAGTCGGCGGATGAATCAAACAGAGCCATCCTTCCCCTTTTACAGGCGCCGGGGAACCTGCAGATCCCTCACCGGGTCACCAATTTCTTCATCGACAACATTCTGCGGCCGGATTTCGGACGGAAAAAGGACGGGGGCGCAAACCGCGAAGAGAGTAGCCTGGCATCGCAGGAGAGCCACAACAGCCCAGCAGCCCCTCAGACCGAGTCAGAGGGGAGCACGGTGCCGGCGGAGGGGACCTCCACTCCACATAGGGTTACAGGGACCAAGAAGCCCGCTATAGCCGCCGAGGAGCCCCTGAAACCCCGCAGGGAGAATGGAGACCAGTGCCTAAGCTCAGACTCAGACAGTTCCCAAGCCAGCTCAAACCCATCAAGTTCTCAGCCCATGCTGTGGCCAGCCTGGGTCTACTGCACCAGATACTCGGACAGGCCTTCTTCAGGTTGGTGGCACCGTGCATGCGTTTTACTATATAGCTACCGTATTCTCGGTAACCTGAAATACCCCGTAACACTGACCCCGGATGCCTTGACCGACTTCTCCCGAGCAGAGCAGAGCGAAGCGTGCTGTGCAGCGCAAACAGAGAATCTAACAAAAAATAAATACATGTAGAAATTTTAGAAATATTTTTGAATGCAAAACTCGAATGGCGTGATGGACTACATAAATAATACTTCTTTGTATGATGTAGGAAAAATACCACATAAAAGCAGAAAATAAAAATGGCTTTTCGGGGGAAGAGTAGGCCTATTTTAAAACGCAAGCGAGAAGGAAAATATTTCTTTTAAACCTTCGAACTTCCCTTAAATCTTTAGATTTTAACGTCTTACCAAAATACATCAAAACATTAAGAAAAATCTGCCAATTTTCGGAGCTTTTACGCACAGATTTTTTTTCCTCCACTAAAAATGTCCCCATTCGGGCAGCCCTCTTGCGAATTTCCTCGGGTTATGATTATGATAATACTGGGGTCCTGCACACTAAACATAAGCGCACCATCCAGAGCATCTGCAAGTCTGTAAAATAAGGCTGTTTTTGCTCCTTTGTTGCGTTAGGCTATTTGTTTGGGAAAGACTAAATATGCATCTGTTTTCATAATGGCCGCTCACATAGCCCATGTGTATGCTGGCTAGTAGTGACTTTTTTGGTGTTATTTCTAATCGTTATTTATAAGAAAACACGGGCTATAACTTCCCAGCCTGCAGTAAGGTTAAAATGTAGTATTTTTCCTTAGTGTGTCAAAAGTGGAGCACAAGTTGTTCTCATGCATTATGTAACGCTGTATGGAGTGGCGTAGACTACCACTACGAGTTGTAGAGGTGCACAGTTTTTAATATAGGCTACACACGCTGACACGAGCTGATTCATCAGCATGAAGGTTCGGCCCGTGTTCTGTGGTTTCATTAATGTTCTGCACTCCGTTTGGAGGAGGGAACCGAACAGTGTCAGCGCTCCACCAAACAGGCCTCCATCCAGATGGAAAATTAATGTGTATACAATGCGTGCTGCTCAAATTCTGTTCACGTTTGCCCACCGTGGAGCTTCTCAAGTGTCCCACGAAAACAAAATAAAATGCAAAGTAGTTGCACTGAAATGAATCCTGCATTTCAGCTCACCTGCAAAACAGCGACTCAAATGTGTCAATGATGTTTCTTCCAGTGTCGTCCTGTTGGTTAATAATTCCTTAATACCACAGACAGTGTGTGTATGTGTGTGTGTGTGTGCGCGCGCGCGCGTGCATTTCATGTGTGTTTGTGTGTCTCAGCGAGGAGAGGGATAGAAACAGTGAGGGAGGGGAGGTTTTGCTTTCTGGGTGTTTTCTTCATTGGACGTGTCAACATTTTACAATCAATCCTGTTCATTTGTTTTCACAAGTTTGCAAAAATGCTTCAGGGGATGAACAAAACTTAATTTCGAGATTTTTTTTTGGAAAACAAAAAGCTTCTGAGAACACAGTAACCTAATAAAACAGATGTCTATTTCTTTACTAGTTTCTCCAATTTGCAGATGAAAACATCTAAATTGTCTTCTAAAATACTTTGCGCACATGTTTTGGATACATTTTTAGGTTCTATATCCACATGTAAAGTAGCAGAATAGTATACTACTTATACGTGGGATGAGCATTTCAGTGAGAAAACCTAAAAAAAAAAATATTTTCATTTATAAAGTTCTTATTATCGCCATATTCATGACCATGTTTTGACAATGTGCCTCTGTGACCCACCCCACCCCCAATATCGCCCACACTACAGGGCCAAGATCTCGCAAACCAAAGAAGAAAACGACCAGCAAAGAGGACAAGCGACCACGGACGGCCTTCACAGCTGAACAGCTGCAAAGACTAAAATCGGAGTTTCAGACAAATCGGTATCTGACCGAGCAGAGGCGGCAGAACCTGGCGCAGGAGCTGGGCCTGAACGAGTCCCAGATCAAGATCTGGTTTCAGAACAAGAGGGCCAAAATCAAGAAAGCCACCGGCTCTAAAAACAGTCTGGCCTTGCACCTGATGGCACAAGGACTGTACAATCACGCCACCGTCACGTCGAAAGACGAAAAATCAGACAGCGATTGATTTCCAGAGAAGCAGCCTCCTGACGAAAAAGAGCCTATAGTAATCCTATAGATTTTTACAGAGATATCACTGCAAAACTCTACCTTCGGGAATGTTTAATGACACCACAGCTGATTAAAAAAAATACCATAAAGTTCTATTACTATCACTAGGCCTATGCCCAGTGCACATGGGCCCAGAACACCACAGGAAAGTAAAAAATAAAATATTACAAAGGAACAATAAGGTCACTGGACTGCTAAGAGTCCCCACAGGAATATTTAATGGCATCATACGTTTCTATAGGTTCCTATAGGAATATTATAATGATTTTTCGTTATATGGGAGGTTTTGTCAAGCCTACAATGCAATAATTTCATTGAATAAAAAGGGCCAGTGTGTAGAGTATACCAGCATAAAAATTGTTTAAAAAATAGAGATATTTCTGCAATATCACGTCTATAAAAGATGTTGTATAAAGGTATGTTTTCATTGTTTGTCCCACCCCACACCCCCCAGGAGCTACAAATGCTTACACCCTCCATTTTTACATAGGCCTAGTACTATCCATGATTGTCATCATTTTACATTGAAGCCAACTGGCACTTGACGTTTCCATCTGTCAGTGAAGTGAACAAACTGAAGTCCAAAGAATATTTTTCTGCTGCATCCAGGCTACTGTGAATTTAAATAAAAATGCTAACACGATTTTATTTCCACGCTTTGTTGGTTTCCTTGGTTGTGTTTGATGTTAAAAAAAAAAAAAAAAAAAATGGACAGGTGTTTTTTTTTTAGTGTCAGTTGCAGACCTAATTGGACAGGATATGAATTTTGATACGTTTTTAAAAAATAAAAATAAAAATAAAAATACACAGGAACAGTTTGTTAATGGAAGCGACTGAGAGAGGTAGCGAATTTTTTTCTAACACGCCATTTAACTAAAATGCTAAGCTAGGCCTTGCTTACATGTGTGATTGTCTCATAGCCTTTAAACAAATATTATGTGCGTATTTCCCTTCGTTGCCAACGCATCAGTGCAGCTATTATAGTTTTTAAATAGCAATATGAATCTTTTTTTTGTAGCTAAATGAATTAAAGGCTATAATGCTGCCTATAAAGTCACAGAAACAACTCTGTAGCATAAAGACAATGATGACAACCATTTTGCGCACTCTATAGACTATAAAAGCAGGTTATTGGATGTTCTTGTTAAATCTTTCTCTATATACAGTTTTATTACATATCCATATATCATAAAAAGAAGGCAAATCTGTCAGTGACTGTATTACAAATGTTGGAAATCTCTTATCGTTGTTGAAAGGACTTCATATGTGTATTTATATAGATTATATTGATTAAAAAAAAAAACTATCCAATGACCAGTGTTGCTTTAGAGTAGATATCTGAGGTGTTTACACTGCTTGTTTATCTTGCAATAACTTCATTTTGTTTTCTTTTTTTGTTTTGTGAATGAAAAATAAGTTTATGGGGCCTTTGCATGAAAGCTGCAATTTGTTGTACTTGGGCAAATAACTGTGTTTATAAACTTTGGTCCTTATCGACGCAAGTATGATCGAGCTAAGTTTCAGACTGTATCCATACCAAATTGTGGACTTTTTTGCCTTTCAAAGTGTTTTTGTTGTGTATCTGCAAAAAGTGTGTGTGAATTAAAATCCACCAAACAGAAACACACTTTGCCTTAAAGTTCAAGTGTGAACTTTCTATGAAACAGAACTGTGCCGAATCAGAGAAGCAGTATTACTTCAAATGCAGACTATTCAAGTTTAATGCCTTTATGAAAACTGCTGGTACGACATTATGAATTTACTCATCAGCGTATATCTATCTATATATGAACATGTTTAAATAAAGTTACAACACAGAGTTGTAGAATACAATGCTATTTTTTATTTTATGTTGGAAGTATTCTTTGGTATAAATGTACATAATTTGTATCATGTATTAATTGTGTAATTAACTTCCTCCTGAAAACTGCAAAAGAAGAGTAAATAAACCTTGAAGATTATACACAAACATGTTTCTAGCATCTTTATGTGAAGCAAAGAGTTCATATATTTACATAAAAACACAAACAATAACTGGGAGGGGGGTCAGGCTGAAGCACTGAATGTGACCTCCAATCAATGCTGAGCTTCTGCAGGCATCAAAATGTAAAACAATGCATTTTTAGATAAAGATTGACAAGAAAAGTGAAACATTTACAATAATAGCTTAAAAATAAATGTCGTCAAGATGTCAAATATTCACATATGTAATCAGAAACATAAATTTGCATAGCATGAAAAATCCTTCCCATGCAAACGCCCACTCGTTCGGGATCACATTCATGGAGGATCAAATTCATGGGGTTTGAGATTAAAACATTCGCAAAAAGCATCCAAACATTATGCAAAGGAAAGCCTTGAACAATTCCCAGGCATGTTTCCTCAACAATGCCTTATCTGCATTTGCATACTTGCACCACGAGCCTTTGAACGCCATGTCTAACGGCCGGTGACTAGCATTAGAGCAGATAGGGCTGCTCCCTGCTCTGTCCTCAAGATGGTCAGTCCTCCTCGCTGCTTCTGAAAGGAGCCTGTGCTTCTATCACAAGGCAGGAATTGGAGTCGAAAAGGAGGGAGAGAGAGAGAGACGCTAGAGTGAGAGAGAGAGAGAGAGAGAGAGAGAGCGAGCAATGAAGGTCAAAGCCTGTCATGGCTGCAGGTGGCTGGTTTCTCCCCCTCCCGCCCCTCAGTAACCCATTCTCCACACACAGCTCCTCTCACTCACCAACTCATACTCCTTCTCTCCCTCTCTCTCTCTCACACACACACACACCTTACTATCACTTTTATTTTATTCTTGCCTGGCACGCACAAATCCCCACACACTTCATTCATTTCTAGTTCCTCCTCACATGCACACACACCCCTGTTGTTTTGGTCCTTCATTCAGCGCATCAATAGGAACCTTCATCAAAACATTCACAGCCAGGGGAAGCTCCCTGAAGTTCAGATAGGGACACCAATGCATGAACAATAGCAGAAGCTGTAAGGCGGCATGGGCACATTGCACATTCTCCTGGAACAAAAGCTTGTATCTGAGAATAATTTGTCTCATCACTCGAAGTGAGATTCAGATGGTCAAATGATCAGGAGTGGGCATGCATGAGAAGAGTCTTGCATTTTCTGTGAAAACATAATATATCACAAATCATTTGTAATCTGAGTAAATAAGACTTAGAAATAGACATCTTTTCTGAAATGGGATGTAAAAATGTCTGGAATGAAAGCTATTTTCTGGAGACAATTTCAGACAGTTCTCATGCTGTAAAAGATGGAAGCAAGATACATCAAGTATCAATGTCTACCTCTAAACACAAAAGGGCCCCATCCTGCTATGACCTCTCCCCACCATCCTCCCCCTCCCCTACTGAGTCATTTACCCACAGTTTCTAAATGCTTCCTATGGCCAGAGTGGAATCTGCTCAGAGGTGCCTGGGCTTTGTGGCGGAAACATAATTAAAGTGGTGAAAGATGTAAAAGGTGAAGAATGGGGATGACATCAGGCCAATTTCACACTTGGCACTCGAATGGCTAGGTCCAAGCCAGGACTCTTGCCTCGCAACACAGATCAAAGCACAGTCACCGCACCAGTGCAGGAAAAAAAAAGAGGCAAAAGGACACCTAACTATGCTAATCCCCAGGACGAATATATTTTAATCTTGTTAGAATACAAGTTAATGCCGTGGCTCAGTGACTGAACTTTTTGGCAAGAATGAGAGGTGGACAGAATTACTTTTACCTTTTCTACATGAGGTGCCTCTGTCCGCCACCGGATAAACAGTCAGAGTCTGAACAAACTTTCTTTTGGGCAAACTCAGCTTATTATCAAGCCACATACTGTACAGGCAGCAGATAGCAGTCGCAAGCCACTGAAAAGGCAAGCAACAGTTTCCATTAAGAACGAGGGGGGGAAAAAAACACCCAACCCCAGTTGCTGTGTCAGTGACCCCATCTGAATCCCCACTAGGGCACCTAACATGCAAAGGAAATGAGTATTTTGTGGACTGGTTTGTCCCGTCTCACATTGAGCCCTTCTTTCTCAAAAGCACCTTGGTAACCCTTGATCTCTCATGTATGGAAGTCAGGGCGCTGGGGCCTGCAGAAGTTGACTAGGCAGACAATAGCAAGCGGATGCTTTCTGGAAAAGTCACACCCAGGCAACTCTCATTTCACACACCGTGTTTGAGCGGCCCTCGGAAGAAAAGATGCAAGACTTTTCAATAAAGATTCTTTTTGTTCACTTGACGAAATTCAGGGGAAAAAAAGAAGCAAACCTCCATGAACTTTTCTCCCATGCAGCCACCATAGTTGGTCGTTTCCTGCTTTGGGGAATGAATGAAAACATGAAATCATCTTGCATTAAATTTCCCAAAGTTGTTTATAACGTGGTGATTTGACCAGCAGTATTTGTGGTCCACACGGACTGAACAATAGGTTTGTCACAAAAAAAGATTACTTTTTTTTTTAGGACAAAATGTGTTAACAGTATTAACGAGAGAACACTTGTGTTTACAAAGAGTTTACATCAAAGAGTTAGGTTGCACTAATTGTTTCAGTTCAATCATGAATACTTGCAGACTATTTTTCATACCACATTAACTGTGGCTTTGGTAAAATTCTTTGCCATTGCACAAGAAGCACTTTTGAAACTCTAACTTTTATCAAATATACTGTGTTACCTTTTTAGCAAATGGAAGCAGAAACTCCTCCTGAACATAATTTTAATCTGTGAAACGTCGACAACTTTGGTTTATTTTTAACTCTGCTTACACTTAAAAAACAAACAAACAAGTGCTGCAACTAGAAATTCATTTCATTACTGGTTTGTACGTTGTTCAAATTTTCATCAGTCGTTTCATCGTTTGGTGTATAAAATAACACAAAAAAATAAATAAAAAGAAAAGTCATCATAATTTTCCAGAGCATGAGGTCATATCTTCAAATTGCTTGTCAAAGATCCAAAGATATTTAATTCATGATGACATTAAAGAAACACGGCAAATTCTTACCATTGAGAAGTTGGAGCGGGTCAAAATTTTGCATTTTTTTTCCTTGATTAATGACTTAAAAACTTATCAGAATTGCTATAAGTTCATTTTCTGTTGATAGACTAATCACTTAATCAACTAACTCTTTCAGCACTAAATATGATAATACCAGTAATACAAACATAAAAGTGTGCGATATGCTTCACACTTACACCTTACGTTCTTTCCCATAATGTGTCATATGGCAAATCGAGATATGTAATGCATATACAAAACTCATCATGCAATTCAAAATCCCTTCACAAATTTCTTAATCACTCAGATTGGAAGAAAGTATTATTAGCATAAGTATATATTACAACATGTGAATAACTTTACATTATCTGTAAAGTTAGAGCACCAACAAGTAGGGTAGTATTTACATTTGCTTATAAATTTGCTGTTTGGCCATGTATCATGTATAGTATAAATCCTAATGAAGGTTTCCTCACATTCCTCACACATAAGTAATAAACTCAACACTGGCAATTTTACAGACGCTTCCTTTCCTGCTCCCTGGGACTCTGAAAACAGGCATGCAACAAAACCTTTTCTGACATCTTTCATCAAACTGTTAACCTGAATTAAACACTGAACCTGTAAAGCACTGAAGTAAACAATGTTGAATATCTACCAAAATCAGTACCAGGTTCATGTTTGAAACAGGTTCTTAACAAGATCACAGAACTGAGGGTAAAACATTCAGTACTCTGGTGGAAATGCACACAAGGGTCCAAAGGTATCAGCTGAATGTGATATCCTGCATTATAATTTCATAATTTATAAGCCAAGGGGGTTTATTCAGTGAAAATCAGATCTCTTAAACAGTCAAGGTGGTTGTGTTTCATACCGTCTCTTCTATTCTTCTTCCACATACCAAATTAAGATGTACGATGTACAGTCATGCCATTTCTGGTCTTTGTTACCGAGTTTGTGTTGCTGGCTGGCACAGCTAGACAGGGTCAAGGATACATCTGACTCACCTCAGACCCCCTGCTCTCCCCGGGGACCAGCCTGTCACTCACTTTGCGGTTACGCATCATAGCTGACAGAGGCACAAAGTGAGAGCTCGATGCTGCATCAACAGCAGCAACATCATCACCAAAACCCATGCTTAGCGTGACATCTTCCTCCTAGTCCACCACCAGCTCTCCACACTGTGGAGGAAAGGGGAAGAAAAAAAAAACATATTCACACCAAGAGCCAATAATAAAATGTCACTCAGTGTGATTAGGAAAGACCTAAAAATAGAAGATTTGGACATTTACCTTAAAATTCTCCACACTGCAGTTTGGATGTGGAATAGAGTTGTTATGAAGTGGGAAGCCAGACCTGCAAAGGTTTAAAATGACTTAATTTCAAAAGGTTTATTTAGACTGCATAGACAAATATATGCCCTGTGATCCCTTCTAAATGGGATTCTAGCTCATCGAAACAGCGGTGTGTGTTGGTGTAGCGTATAGCCTTTAATTGGTATTAGTTAGATGACATCAAAAGCACATGCATAGAGCTGTTAGACTAAGAGCAAATGGGTTCAATGAACACTGATCATAGCACTTTGTTCTTTCTGCATTAAAAATGAATACACTCACTGAAATACTATATTGCACCACTTCAGAATACAAATGATGCTGTGGCAAATGCTGACAAGCCAAACTTCACCTAATATAAGTAAGACACGTATACAGTATATGAATAACATAGCTTGTTTTTACATCTTAGACGCTACAGAGCAGAAAATTCGGTGATGATGAGCGAGTGCCCGTTCCCATTGTGCCAGGCTGCAACCGATATCTTTGGAGCATAAAATGGCAGCTCGCCAAAGACCTGGGTGAAGAGTTGTTGTTTTTTTTAAACGTGCCATTATATTGTATTAAAGGTCACACTGAATCCCAAAAATTATATTTAGCATCAATGTTTTCCATTTAGCTGCATTTGCACTGATATTTTTCTGATATTCAATCATTTAATAGAACATACGGCGAGATTTAGTTCTATGTCCAGGCAAATTTTGGCTGAGCACTATTGTGAACTACTGGTTTGGGTTTAGCGGCGACAAAAGAGGTTAACCCTTCACTGATTTCAGCACCAGCTACCTGTCTAGACTTCTTTAGATTCTACATACTCAGACGGACGAATACACCAAAAACAATCATCTCAGTTCGAGTTGGCGTCCAAGCCGAGCCACGGCTCAGTCGACCGTGCCTTAAGCTCACAGTAGTGGGCGTCTCTCTCTTTCTCCCTCTCACTCATTTTGCTGCATGCTGCCATTTTAACTGTTCCTGAGTGGCAGGCGAGAGGGCGGGGTTGGTGGTGGCGGCGGCCATGATGGTGGAGTCGCTACACCTACTCCTGAGAACAGCCTCAACATCAAAGCCAAATCGCACGTTGGGCTATGTTGTGGTTCAGGCCCAAACCAGGACTTTATATAGGACGAAGAATTACATGTGATAACTAAGGATAGCTCCAACATTACGCCGCATGCAAAAATAAACATACTAGTTACATTGTTCTGACTATTGAAAAGAATTAAAATAAAAAAAAGTAATTATTTGCTCAATCTGATTTGAGACATTTGCATGTGTTTAAATTCAAAATCCTAGATACATATCATTACATTATGTCATATTTGGTATTACATTTATAATATTTTTAAAAATATTTTCATTAAATCATGTATCTATAGATATACGCCCATCTATGGGTACAAATTAAGAGAAGTGCATGCTGAGAAAAGCTGCACATGTGCTGCACATTGCCTCCACCTACTAAAATATAAATCATAAATTCATCAAGATAAACAGAGTAAGAGCGAATGTAAAACTACTGCAAGTCTGCCTAAAGTACAAAACTGTCTTTGGTTCAACGAGCCACAACAAAACAACACCTCAGGAAGACAAGTATTACTCAGCAATGTCACAAAATACTAAGCCAATAATAATAGTAAGAATATTACAAACTGCCTTTTAAATATCATATTTTACAAGATAAAATATATCAAATCCAAAGATTACTTACTGTGCATGAGAAATAAAATGTCCAAAAATGTATCAAACTCAAAAAACAATCATGAACCAAAAGCAACAACCTTGGTGTGAAAGTACATCAAAAATGTAATAAATTAAAAAAAAAAAAATAATAATAATTGGTACTCCAAACATAAAATTTGCAGGAAAGTGACTTCGTCATTTCAGAGTTGAAAGTCAAAGGTCAGCAATATTCTCTATCTTGCACACTTGACGTCCTGTAACCTGAAATTATTAAAATAAAAATGGAAGTTTTGCCAATGAGTTCATGCCTGTGGTCCCTCAAAGCAGAGTGTGTATTATGTGGGTCACATCCATACCCCCAGCTCACTTCCCTACCCCCCCCACCCCCAACTTCGAAAATTAAAAAAAAAAAAAAATTTCTTCCTTGGCGTACGAGAGTGGCTCCTAACCAACTACATTTGAGGTCAAAGTTCATTATGTCCCCTTGGCAACACCAGGGCAACAAGCAACAGTGTCTAGACAGGTCATGGTATCTCCCCAATGCCCAAACCAACCCACCACCCCCTGGCTTTTTCCGGAAGGAGGTGTCAGCAGCAGCCAAGTGCAGGGTAAACAGGGCAGGGTGGGGGTGGCCTTTGGCCCTCATGAGGTCGGATCAGCACCTCCACCCTCCACTGATCAAAGATGAGGATCCTCCATGCCAGGGCCTCGGTCAAAGGGGGCAGGATTGGGAGATGAACTCTGCGTTTTCTGTAATCTAGACGTGTCCAGACCCAATTGTCTTCTTTCACAGCCCAAAATGGACCCTTCCGGTGCTGCTGATTACATTAGAGAGGACAGCCTCTTTTCACAGGAGCGCCTGGACAAAAGAGGCGCTTCCGTGCCCCTCGCCATCTGGTCCCAAAATAACAGAAAAGGTCCCAGAAAAGAAAAAGAAAAAAAAAAGCCCAGCCAGCACACAGCCTTAAATGAAAGGAACGCTGTTTGAATAGATGGGATGGCTGAACAGATAAGCAAACATACAGTAAAGCCTCACACATTTACGCAGAGATTGGAACCCAATCTAAATCAGCAAATAAAGCAGTGTACATGTGTTCTGATGAGCTGGTCTGCAAATCATAGACAGATTTAAGAAGAAATGGAATTCTGCTGTGCACCAAATAGAGAACTGTGCCACACATACATCATTATTACTGCAAACTATCAATGCCCTTCATTAGTTGAAAGTATTCTATGTTATACGACTGTGGACCACATGGACAGATCTTTGATAGAAATGAGGAAACTACTAATACGTGATAATATAATAAAGTTGATAAAAGGGGGAAATAACTTAAAACATAGTACATTATGCATAAAAGCAACAAAAGCCAGAGTATATTGTAGCTGAAAGGGTTTTTATCTTTGCATCTAGGAAATCAGCATTGTTGTTCGCCAATGAGCAATATTGTCTGTGTATTGGTTAGTTTCATCCTGTGTCCTGTCCACCACAATCCAAGTTGGGTGCCAGTGTTTGGCACATGACGTCATGACTTTTGATCGTTCCTTTCAAATATAAAATAATTTAGCCTTTTTTTTTTTTTTTTTTTTTTAAACCAATGCAGCTGCTGTTTGGGCACAGATTGTTTTGCCTTATTGCAGCTCATGTTGCCTAGAAAACTTCCAGAAATCCAACTGCGGATTACTAGGCTGCTTTTAAAGAAGAAAAATTCCAACTGGTATTCCATATAATGTTACTAGCATTTGTAACATTGCAGCGTTGTAATGAAGTTACTTAAGAGCTTAGATTCCTTTTCATTCAGTGTTTATGGCTTTATCGGCTTTAGTGTTGTGAACCTCCTGTATCTGCACTGACACTGCAGAGTAACGACCCAGCATAAGCATAATCAAATGAGGACATTACTGTTTGAAGTTAATAACCACCTGGACATCTTTCCTTTCAAAGTCGTGGTATTTAATGTTTTGGGTTTTTGAAAATCTGACATGAGATGAATATAAAGTACCTAATGTTATCAAAAGGTGTATCTAGCCAATTTCAAATAAAGCCCTTAAAAGTGTTAATCATAGGAAAAGTCCAGTCCAGAAGTCTTTTTCTGTCTTCTATAGAATATGTCCAAATTAAATCTGGCATGACTTTGGACAGGTTATAGTAATGTGGTCTGTTCACTTCAGCAGCGTCTTTGAAATATTTACATGTTTAACAAACACCACTTCAGGTAAGCTACAAGGTGTTATGTCGTCACAAAATGTAGAACTTGGGTCTTTAGGAACTCTGTTTTTACCAATGCTGATTATATGCTCTGCTATGCCTGGCTTGTTTTTCTCTCGTAGTCCACAAGGAAATTTGGTAAATAAACAACCTCATTAGTGGCAAAGGGGATCCTGCCCTTGACGTTGAATGGTTTTGTCAGGAGAAGGGTGAATGTGCAGCATTGAGAAGTAAAGTCTGGATTGAGTAGCCTGTCCATATGGGACTACCAGCTCTGTTATAGAAATGGATGCTAAAAATCTGAATTCAGCTCTTGACTGGCTCAAGCCAAGCAACAATGAAAGAAGTACAGTGGACAAGCACAAAGCACATATTTTTGCACGCATTATCTAATTCCAACAGCTACAAATCACAGGGTTAATTGTGCTGTAAGCCGAAATTTGACATTGCCGAAAAGATTGTCTGGAACTTTCCACCCATCATGACAGGGAGGCTTGGAATATGCAACGTGATCGCATGGGATGCCGTAGTAGCATTGCACTTTTAAGGAAAATTTTTTACGTCTTTTAAAGCCTCCGCGTTGAGCTTTTCGTGTCCGCATTTTATACATTTTTCAATGTGCAGGAAAGAACGAAGTCAAGTGACTTCCATCATGTGACCTTCGTCGTCTTATTCACGTGACCTACGGTTGCAGTTTGGATAAGTTTAGGCATCAAAACTACTTGGCTAGGTTTAGGGAAAAAAAGATGGTTTGGGTAAAACTAAGTTTAGTTATGGTTCGTATGTCACATAACTGATCTTTTGTCAATTAAAATGGGTCAGTGTTTACTTTCGGTTTCACAGGGGACACGAACCCCGGTCTCCTGGGTCAAAATTCTGTGTTCCATCATCCCACCCTCCTTTTTCGCTTTTTTACATTATGTCACTTGGTATTTCTTTGACATTCGCATCTAAAATGACATAAGAAAAGCTTAATGCGGATGGCATTAAATGGCGTGTTCTGATAACACGCAAAATGACTTAAGACATTGCCGTGTTTTTCCTGCACAATTTGGTGAGACCAGGCTCGACTATGAATCACTTCAGTGCTTTAAATTAAGAACAGAATTCAGATTTAAATAATTGTACATGCTCAAGGTTTCAGATAGACCTGTAATCTTAACTTTGAATGCATATGGATTTTGAATAATCAAAATTAATATTACCGCCAGAACAAACTGATATTTTAAGGAATCATGAGATATAGGCAGATTTTTGGTAGAGCTAGGGCATAGAGAATATCCAAGGTAACATTCCAAAAGACAATTTTGAAAAAGATTCTCTTATTACCTTTAAACTCCAAATAAATTATGTTAAGCTGATTTTAAGTACCAGAATTTCATGTAATTTTAACATCTTAAATTTTGTTTTAGCAATAAATATACAATATCTCAGGTCTGACAAAGCAAAAGTTGTTTTTTATGCAAGGTATTACATAAAACAGAAATTGGTGAATCGTTAACCTTGCAACTTTTCACTCTGTAAAAGGTCTTTTTTCACCTTTTCCCTGCCTGCTTTCTTGCTTCATTTTTCATTATAAATTACACCCATGACCAAAACCTTCAGGTGTCTGTTTTAATCACCATTGAAATAAGTTCAAATAAAAATGAAATGCATTAAAATAAAATAAAATAATAAGCAAAAGAAGTGCGGTTACACACCAAAGGATGCACATCTAAGCACAGACAAATATCCCGATTCTGAAAAATGAACCGACACTACTGGTATGATTTTTGACACCTTTATCCTGAGATGAGTGGAAATTGCCACATACTTCTATTTTTTAAAAGACCTACTTCAAACATGACAACAAGCTCTTTTCACCCCTGCTGTGATGCAGCAACATCCTGCAAGTATTTTACATCTGATGTTTTCATCTGTGTCATTTCTGTGAGAAGCAGTTAATTTAAAAAACAATATTGAGAGAATAAACTGCAGCAGATGAGGTCTGTATGCTTTTCCTTTGATAAGAGGCTTTAAAAAAAAAGGAAAAAAAAAAGAAATGGTTCAAAAATGATAGATGATAATGCTGAAGACTTTTATAGGTTTGTACCGACTTCAAACAAGCATCTGAGATGCATAATATGGCTTGGACTTTCACTTGTCAACCAAATTGACTGTCCTTTCCAATGATGCTGCACCTTGCATTTGCACCCTCTTAGGTTCCCTTCAGCACTGAAAGTCAAACCTCTAAAAACAAAAAACAAACAAACTGGTGTGGCTTTTCTTTGTTTGCTAAAGAATAATTTTTGGCCTTGTAATTATTGATAAAAAGCAGTCAGAAAAAAAGACCTGCAGACCAGAAGAGAATACAAAATGCATGGCAACTTAAGGCCAAACTGTTTGTGAGGTTTTGTTGAGCTGAGAATACAGCAAGGGGATAATTTACTGGCAAACTGTGCAAAAGTAAAATAATGCTTTAAAGGCACACTAAGTAACTTTCTGCATAAAAAAAAAGTCTAACGACTATGCATGTGTTATATATTTTGCTAAGTGGTGTACATTCATTATCCAAAATGTTTCCAACAACGTTCAAACCCAGAGAAATCTAATTTTATTATGTTTTACTTGGTCTCCTGTCAATAGAGTCATATCCCCTTTATCCCCTCTAGTTGCTATAGCTTACTGGGAAACATCAGATGATACGTCACACAGTCAGGAAGGAAGTCGGCTAACTGGTTAGCTATTCACTCTATTGTTTACTATTGTTTGTATTTCTCACTTATGATGGAGTATGATCATTAATTGCCGTTTGCTGCGCATTCTGTGACAATGAAGACATCTCCAATTATCCCACTCTACTTTGCAACATTATCAAACTCCATGTTTTGATTGAGAGACCTCTATCGGCAGAAATTACATACTGTGTGTTTAAATGTGCAGGAATCTGATGCACACTGCAGCCAATTATTATTCACACAGCTGTATGTTATGACAGTTTTATTCACTTAATTTATTTTAACTTGCTAGAACAGTGCAACGCTGGCATAACTTGTTTTTCTACAAGCTCGGGCAAACTTACACAGAATCCTTACACACAGAAAGCCGTTTTATATTCATGAATTACTTTGCCACATTTTCAAGCAGGTAGTGTGGAGGGGAAAAAAAAATAATGCAGAGGAACAAGAATCACAGTCAGAACTGAAGCAAACTCCTCATATGGTGATGCATTATGATCATAAGCTGTGCTCCTGCCCTGTTAAATGTGTATTCCCCAAATATCTTATAAATCTATTTCACCAAAATGCAAGAAAAATAAAACTCCTCCACCAGCTGGTCAAACCAGAGTTCTCTTCCTGTGGCTATCGCAAAATACTTCTTCCAAACTCTCAATCATTAACTTCTAATTCTATGTTTATGGGTAAATAATATCAATATAAAAAACAGCATTAGAGTCAAGCCCACTACTGATTCATTGTGCATGTGTCTGCTGGGGGTTGCACATAACTGGCAGACACCAGCTTGGCTTCACAACTGTGGGATAAGTGAAGTGAGTGTGACATACTGTATAGAGGGCAGGTGGTGCCAATCAAGTGAAGTACACAAGCGTAGTCCCAATCCGTAGTTTCTTAGCTCCATAATTAGTTATTTTTCCATAGCAATTTCCAAATTATGTCATCAGGCCTTACAGAGTACTCATTATTCACTGCAACAAACAAGCTGGAAATAACACTCAATTCTATGGAGACCTGAGAACTGCGTTCCAGGGAGGGACTCGAGTCGCTGTGTGAAACCAACAAGAACCAACACGACACCTGGCATTTTCCAGCTAAAGTGGGCTGTTGCACACTGTTGAGCACAAAGGCAAGATATGCTTCTTAATTGTGCAGGTTTGAGAGCACATATGTTTGTCCATAAAAAGGCCTAAAAGCCAGCTGTTTTTTTTTTTAAAAAAGACACACATTTATGAATTCAAAAAACAAAAGATTTGGTGTGATTATTGTTTGGACATTTTAAAGCAAGCAATAAAACATTTACCAAAAGTTACTGTGGCTTATCGTGAGTTCAAGGTTGTATAAAATATATGAATCATGCCTATTTGCAGCAGTAAGCTTGTCAGCATTTTCCTGCAGTAATTGCTCATTTTAAATGGCAATGTTCCACAGCATTCAATAGCATAAAAACATTTCAAAAGTGAGAATCAGAGAAAATCAAATCACAGATAAGGAAAAAGGGAAGAGTGTGAGATGCAAAGAGGGGAAAAAATAGCTAAACTAAACTTTGGGTGAATTAATGTGCTCGGTCTACATTGAAAAAGTTCCTAAAATATTGCAAAGATTAGAATTTTACATTTTACTTTTTTCTCATAGCATGCCTTATATACCACTTTGAGCTAACACTCATCAATGCAGTACTTTCGCGATAAACAAACTCTACAACCTGCCCAATTGTAATCCTGGAGGTATGTGAAAAGGATGACAATCAACAACAGCAATCAGATGATCAGTAATCAGTTTGCAGGGTGCAGGCCTTTGTTGATTATTCGTTCATTAAAAGAATGAATGAATGAAAACCTTGGAAGGTATACTGATGGCAGGATGGTCCTGTCTCTCAAATCCAAGTTATTGCTAAACCAAAAACTTGCATAACTGTTAAGATCAAACAAACTAATCATAGAATCAAGCTTTTAATTCAATTAAATCAAGAGTTTAATTTCTGAAAGAACCTTCATATTGTTCCATCTTCATATTTCAATGTAATTTGTGTCTGAAGTTTGTGAAAAGTACAGTTTGTGCAGTATATCTATGTCTGTCCATCTATGTCCTGGATTATCATTTATTTATCTTTGGCATTATTCAGTCAATCACTCAATACTCAAGACTGAATTCAGTTTCAGACATTTCATCATGTTAGAACTTAATAAAATGAAAAAAAAGGGAGCAGTTTCTTTTGACACAGAGCCAAGTGGTAAATTACAGCATTTGCTGAAAACAGTGTAAATTTAAAACAAAGCCAACACAGATGAGAGAATAATGGAACACCTTAGTACTGATATCATCATGAAATGGTCTAATGTAGTTTCAATGTGATCTGATGGGATGGCGTATTAATAGCACTTTTAAGGTCATTTTGCGTGCAATTTCCTGCATGTTAAGCTTTACGCATGTAATTTAATGCCGTCCGCATTTTGTGAGTCTTAGACATGCAGGAAACGTCAACAGCAGGTGACTTTTGTCATGTGACATTGTCTTAGTCACATGACCTACAGTTGCATTTAATTTAGGCAACAAAACGACTTGGTTAGGTTTACGGGAAAAAAAACACACATGGTTTGGGTTAAAATCAGTTTAGTTATGTCACGTACTGCACGTCATGTAACTTGCGTTACTTTTGTGACGTAAGTTCAAAACATTATGTAACTTAACTTACGGACAAGAATTAACAATATCAACTTTATATCAATAATCAACTTTCAGTTTCACACGGTCTTCCTGGGGTCAAGGTGCACCACTTGTTTGACCCATCCACCACCCCAACCTCCTTCAACGGCGGATTTTCTCGCTCTTTATACTACGTCATCTTACATTGCTTTCTCCATCACATTCACACCTAAAAATGCATGAGAAAAGCCTAATGTGGATGGAGTTAAATGACACGCGAAAAGCAAAAAATGCATTTTGATAACACCCAAAATGACTTAAGACAATGCCGTGTTATTCATACGCCATTTGGTGAGATCAGGCTGTGTAGGTTAGTAAAGTGGACTACCTCTTCTAGAATAAAACTTTAATAACATGTCATCTATGAGAAACAATGAAAAGGTTTTAATAATGTCTAGTGATTACCTGTAAACACTGATAATATTAATTGTTCATTCAATTAAAGGTTATGTGGTTTGTAGTATAAAGATCAGAGAATGCAAACACTTTAAAAAAAAAAAAGAAGTTAGATAAGATAAAGCTCTTGAGAACTGGTACAACAACACCTGCACTTTGGAAATAATGCAGTGTCTGCACTTTAAGAAAAAAGTGGACCCTGACTTAAAGTCAGTGCAAACTCTTTAAAGAGGGTAATTAGTTAACCGTTAAAAGCACTAATCACCTAGCAATGATAATAAACGGACTCTAAGGAAAACAAGCTGGAAATGGGCTGGTACCGTTCACATCACAGTCGGATTCTAGAGGTCATGTGCTAAGTCCTGCCAAGAGCCTCAAAGGGCAAATGCTGAACATTGAGCACTTTTGAGTGAGTGTTTAGAAACACAGGAAGATTTTAAGCACACAAACATGAAAAATATCAATTTCACATTTGGTTTAACGCATTCACACTTTGTGTCACTGACACCCAGAGAGAAGGGCTGTGGAAGACAAAACACAGCTCCTGGATAAGGATCATGTTAATGCCTATCAATTAGGATCAAAAAGGGATTAACTGGCATGGTAGCAGCGGTAGGATGGGGGTCCATGCAAAGTCACTGAATACTCGGGGTCACACCCCTGACTTCATTAGGCCTGACCTTTCCACACCATTGTGTGACAGGAAAGAGACCCTGCAGTCTGTGTTTCCCCTTTACCCATCTTAGATGGCTTATGGAAAGTCAAATATAAGACATGCAAAAAAGCTGTTAGAGATCAGTGAAATATGAAATATTCACTTTCAAAGTCCAGGGAGACTTATTAGGTTACTGGAACTTGGTGCAGGTGGGTATTTACTCATCAACCCCCAACCTCCTTGCGAAGGAAATAATTTTTTTTTTCACCTTAGAGAGAGGAGTGAGATTTACTAATTAGTCATGGTACAGCCTCCCCTCGCTATGATGTGCCGCAGAGTTGACGAGCTCTAACTTTGCCTTGCCGTCTTAATTCACAAAAGGTCAAATAGCAAAGTGAAAGCAGGTATTCCAGGTGTGTTAAAATAAGCCCCAATTAAGGAAAAATGCGAGCACAGCCTCAAGTCTCACATCCATCCAACTTGGAAGGAAACTTTCAGTAAAGCTCCTGAAAAGGGGAAATTTTAATGCCATGGCATGCTGAAGTATTTTTTTCATTACATGAAGGGAAAGAAATACTGGGTTTTAGTATTTACAAAAGACAAGTCCACAGATGTAGATTGTACCTTTTGCTGCTAAACAGGGTTGGAAATAATCACTGAAATCTTTTTACACCTGAGATTCATCTACATAAAACAGTGTAACAAAAGGGAAAATAAAGTTATACATGTTTTATACTTCTGTTCAAGCATTTTTAAGTGTTGAAAAGAGCTAAATTTATAGCAACACAAACATTTATTTATTCAGCCTGATCGTCACAGTACCATACAGTTTGACCAGTTTGTACTAAGAACAACTACTTTTTTGTTCAATCCTACTTTATATGTTGGTTTGGTACAGCTGAACAGGATCTGGTCTATGTAAAAACCCTGGCTGCAAGCAAGGTGGACCTGGGTTAGATAACTGGCACTGACCCAACAGCAACATTTTGGTTTTTGGTATAAAAGGGTCAAATAAACTAATTGAAATCTTTTAGTTGACAATGAAGTGCAGTCAAACACGCATTGGATGATTTTAGTGTTGACACTGACCCAACTATTCTAATCTTCATGAAGCACTGTGCAGTATGTTAAATGCTAATTTGTAACCATTTTTGCTGTTTTGTTGAAAGATAATAACTTAGGAGTGGACTTGCGAGACCTCAATCCAATGGTATGTGTTAAGAAGTCAGTGAAATTTAAGAGTCAAGTAAAATAGCAGAAGTTCATCTCTTTAAAAGTTTCCTTGCTTGTGTAAGTCAGGCATGCAGGCTTGAACTGCAGTCAAACAGTGTCACCCAGGCCTACAGCCTTTTTTGTACCGTTTATGAGGGCGCTATAGATGAGCACACACCATTTAAAAGTCAGTGGTGGATTTGCAGTCAAATTAAAACAGGAAGTATTGTTGAAGCTGTCAATGCAACGCAGCTGAGGGGTAATGAACATACTGCATGTGCACAGACTCGCTGGGTCAGTGGAAAACAAACGCAGGCAAACATTCACACATTGCTGCGGTCATAGAATATCAAGTTATTTACTTACCTTTCACAAAGTGCCCAAAATAAGTGTTTTAACAACCGACCTTTGCAGCATAGTCACTGTGCAATTTCAGGAAGGTGGTCGGTGAGTCTGCTCAGTCAGTGAGTGGTGTCTTATGGCTGTGTTAACATTAAACAAAAAGGTCTGCCATCTCCAGGCAAAGATCTCACAAGATCAATATTATACCTCAGAAATTGTGTTTGAGCAGAGAACAAGATATTTTGCAAAACCCGATAAACATGTTATGCTGATATTAGGTCATCACGAATACAGTAACAAAGGAAACATACTCAACTGTAAATTATCAGCATAATTATTTGGTCTAAACAACAAGAAATAATGTAGCACATTATCAAAAGCGTTTGGGGTGAAAGTATCAATATGAATGGCTATTTAATACAATCAGGATTTCAATTCTCAAGTCTGACAACAGATGATGATTACAACAGGAAAATATTCATACCGCTTTTATGATTACTGGAATCTGCAATATGGTGAAGTAGATTTCACTTGTTTGCATCTACAAACGGTCAACAGGCTTGAATGTGCAAAAAAAAAAAAAAAATCAATTACAAAACAAATCACGTGTCAATTCTGACCTGCTTCCATTTGCTAAAGAAACCACAACAAATGCATAAACCCAAAATGCCTTTTCCTCCTCTAGTTTCATGGCAATAGAGCCCAGCTTAATATGTTACTGACAACCACTGTTGTGTTACGTGGCATCAGAACACAGTCTGGCTTTCACACGAGGTCTTAACAGTGGACGAAACATCAGTATTCAAGAGGGTAAAGGTCACCTAAACCTTTCAATGAGTCAACTTAGCAGTTTACATACACAGTACATTTAAATTAATGTTGCAATGGGTGGATTAAAAAATTTAAAGTGAACTCATATCCTATCCAACTTTATTATATAGATATAACGGTCACTATTAACACTAAGAATTTTTAATTAAAGCAATACAATTATATATTGTCGTCCATATCGCTGTAATTCGTTTAATTATCCATGAGTGTAATATATGAAGAGCAAACTCTTGTATTATGTTAATTAGATTTTAGGATTACAATATATATATGTGTATAAAGTTAGCTGTTAGCAATGAAATGGCATCGTGCATAATTAAGCAATACTTCAAAATGAAATAATTTACAAAGATATGCATGATGTGATCGCACAAATAACTATAGCTATGTGACGTTTTAATGTCTTCAATTACTGAGGTGAAATACAGAAAAATATTTTTGTGTTAAATAATGCTTATAATGCCCGACTCGCTCTTTTAAAGACGTGTATATATATATGAGCAAGTTTTTTAGAAATACTGTAAAATGATGTAACGTTGACAACTAATAATAACTCTAATATTCACCTGGTGAAATTTTTAAAATCACAAGATCAAATCATTAAACATTATCTAAAAATCTTCTAATTCCCTTTGAAATATTTTTTTTTTTAAATTCAAGTACTTTGCATGCTTTACTCATCACTTTATGCTTTTGATGAACTTAGCTTGGAGCATTTTTGCAATTAAAAATACTAAATAAAAAGAACAAACCGTGCATCGCCCATGACATTTTCACAGCTAATAATTTCACTTAATACTGTTAACATTATGTGACTAATATATTATTATAAGCATGGAGTTTAATTACTGTTCCAACGTTTTATTTAAATCTTTATTGATATGCATTTTTAGTAAAGCATATGAAATATTCCATCACAATCATTTGTAAGATGTAAGAAAGTTGATCTAAGTTTTTTTTTCATAAAGGTGTGAAAATAAAATAGGGCAATTAAATAAAAAAAAAAAAATCACATTTCTCAACCAAATAAAAATGAATCGCACTGCACTTGACAAAAAGATATAAATCATAAACCGCAATTTAAAATAAGTATTTTTCACATGTACCCACTTGTTCCGTCTTATTTTCAAATCTGCTGCACTGAAAAGTTTGTTTACTCCATAAAATCATGCTGTTTTCTAGCAGGATTTACGATGCGAGTTCAGATTTCATTTTCTACAAACTACATTAGAGTTTCTCTCCTACGCCACTGCCTAAACCTAAAATGGACGCTGCTGGCTTTGAGTTATCGATAGCTAGGACGAGCTAAGGGTCATAGCTGTGCAGTTGTGCTCTTAGGAGGGAACTGGGAAATGGATCCATGTTTGGCAGGCTGCCAGGAGACTCCTTAAAATACAGTGAAGGGCTTGATTTTAAAATATGCCACACCAATGTCAAAGGAAACTGTGTCGTTACACAGCAGAGGCTGGTGAGAAAAACAACTGCTGCTCTTCTACAGAACAATGCTTTGATAATTGCTCAAATTTTACTCTGTATGTGCACAGAAATAACCCAAGAAATCTTTTCATTATAGCTCAGGCAGCATTAGAGCCTAGATGAAAGCCTGTTTTCTCCTGACATCATCATGATGTTACACCTCGTGACTGCACTGAGGGTGGAGACAAGGAGCCAATAGAAAAACAGGATGAAGATTCGGAGCCCTTCTTGCATCAGCATTTTCCGGCTAAGCCTCAAGTGAAACTTACGAGATCCATATCCATGATTATCTTATGAAGAGATCACAAATCTGTCTTAATAAAAAATGATTTGCTGCTGACGAGTGAATGACAGCACTGAATTTGATTAGCCATTTCTCCACATCATTTAGAATTGGCAATGCAAGCCAAAGCTCAACCTCAGTAAACACTGGTGTGTGTGTGAAGCAGACTGATATTTCCCTCAGGCAACCACATTCACTCACTGCAGCACCTTAAAGCATTCCTAGAATTGCTTTTCTCAACTTTTAACGTGCCCACATGTGCTTTAATGAACAGGTCAACACAGATCTTACCATTTGGGTAGACACGCTCCAGTGTCGAAGACATGAAGGCTTGACAGGCTGCAAGAAACCAGAGATCTCCTGTGCAAGACCAAAGGAAAAAAACGTCATCAAACAAGTGTGCAGCTTGGTAATAGTAAAGATGCACATTACATCGTCACAGACAGGAAAAATAAACAGAAAGAACACTAAAGGACAAACAATAAATTGAGCTTTTCTATTCCTGTTTTGTTTATTATGCTGGAGATTTGACTTCTAACACACTCGAGCAAAATTTCTGGTCACAACGTTACAACATATAAAGAAATGCCATCGCTGAAACAATCTGGAAGCAAATAATAATTGTTTATAATAATTGCTCTAAAGAAATGCATGAGCTGCAGTTGCTATATTTACTTTCAAATATATTATATCAAATTCGAGCCACATAAATTAGGAATAGGAACTGTTTTAAGGTAGTATTAAATGATGTGTCACTTAATTTGTAATATGTATGCAGGAAGCACACAAACCCTCATCCTGTGGTCACTACAAATAAATGATGAACAACATCGAATTAAGTTCTACACGGTATGCATAACTGATGTGATTTTGTGATGCATAAATCGCTTTATGTTTTGACAACAAGAACAATATTGAAAGCCATACCCTCAAAATGCATAATCTGATAATATACTGCATATTTATTACAGTAGCCAAAAACAATGCCGATTCAGAACTGCAATTAGAAATTGCAACAAGTTACCCCGAAACAGATTCAGGATCCTAAAAACTCTACTTTCCTTTTTTCTTTTTTTTCTTTTCTTTCCCTCCTACCTTTAAAATTGCAATTCCAATCATTTTTGATCGACACTGGAACAGGTTTGGGACAGGCCTGCAAAGATACCGCATGATTTAAGCGTGTCTGTGCACTCCAGTGAAAACATAATTAACAAAAGCTCAAAAACCATTAAGCAATATGTCAAGACAAGACCAAAGGAGCTGTCTGGGTGCAGACGAGTATGGACTAAGTAGGTGATAATGAAGAGATCTGTCGAGGCTGGTCACTGATATGGCCAACAGATAAACATCACACACTCACTGAGTGAAAGTAACTTGTAATGTCAGATTGAGGCTAGGAGCACTTTTAGAAGCCAAAGTTAATATTGCCTTTACCCTCCCTCACTGAAAGAGTGGACTGTGAAAACAATATTGCAGCTGCTTTGATTTTTTTTAAAAAACCCATCGATGTGACTTTTTAAAACTGCAAGAAATGAATACAAAAATGTTTCCTTCACTTTAACTGAAGGAGTGCCTTACCAAATCCACTTAATGGCAGGCTGTGGTTTATTAAACTGAACCTTGTGAACAACAAGGTGAAAATAAGAGACTTATGTTCCATCATCTTATCATTCTATCACTACTTTTTGCAAGAGAAATAATGTTACTAAGGCAAGTTTCCCTGGTTATTACTACAGCAATTAACATAGTCTAAAGCAACAGAGCAATGCTCATTTATACAAAGATATAAACAGATTTTTTTTTTTTTTTTACAGTTGGTAATTTAATACATTATTTCACACTGGATAAAAAGGAAACTTCATACTGCCTTCACAACCTGAACATTTTAAGAAACTGAGTAATTGAGGGTAACCGATTTTATTTATTTTTTTCAAGCTGCCTGTAAGATATTCTAATTATTAAAGATACTTACTGTAAGTATGAGCACTTATAAAGTGCTGAATGTATATTAAAAAGATACAGTGGAAACGTTACAAGAAGGGGGTCTTCCAGAAGCTATAGCAATTATAAAAACACAAATAATTCAAAATTAGAAGCCTCTGCTGACATTTATGTAATCTGCAGGCTTTGGCACCAACTGGCCCTGATTAATCAGACAAAATGGCAAACAACTGACGCGTCCCTAATACAGCATTGTAAAATAAAGAAATAAACTTCCACCAAGTCAAGAATTGCATAATAACATTAGAACTGTCCATTTACTGGGTTGCATTGACCCAAGAATGGTGACTAGTGATTAAGTAATCATTCAACTGACTTAAACACAACAAATGTAGGTTGCAGAAACACGTTGGAGTCAAACTCACTGTCCCTTCTGTGTGCAACATATGCTTGAGCAGCTGTGGTCTCTGTGTCATTGAAGTACAATGCATCACCACACTTCCCATGTTTATTTTTCTGATCACATCGATTCATATGCGTCACGGGCAACAACAATGCTATAGCAGCCATCTTGCCCAAAAAAGAGCAGACACTGGGAGGAGGGACGAAGGCTCCCCCCGAGTCATAAGACTGAACTGTCTGCAGACAACTGCAGTGACAGAGCAAAAGCGTCTAGACGAGTGTGAGGCAGCAGCAGATCGGGCACACATGCATTGTCGCAGCACAACTTTGACTTTCCACATTGCATTTAATCCATTTGTGTTCACCCTCTCTTCATTTTGGCACAATGGGATGCAAAAGCTCATCACTTTGAGTAGGAAAGAGTACATTAATTAGCATCCTCACAAAGGGTGGACAGGCATTGTTCGAGGGGAATTCTAGGGAAGATAGCAGCAATTCAAAATATATCAAATATGCCAGGCTCTACCACTGAGAATGAGTGCAATGCAAAAACATCACCATTTAAAATGATGACGCAGCCAGATTTAAATTAAGGCTACATTTATATATCTGTGTTATAGACATTGATTAAAAAAATAGCGTGAAAGAAAGCACATACTTTATGTTATGTTGTCTTGGAAAGAATGTTTTATTGTACTTTGAACTACTTGTGGGAACTTTAATAATGAAAACTTCTAGAGTGCATGTGGCTAAAATGTTTTTTAAATTGTTGGGAGGCGTAATCATAACAAATGCATTAATAAATGATCTGATAAACCTTATCACACCCATGCATCACCAAAACCCTTAAACATTGCACACACCACCCCTGTCTCAGCTTTCAATGTGTACAGAAACCAACCTTTCTGAGCTGGATGGTGCACTCCTCTTGAACTCCAGGGCTGCCGGCTAAACCCCTGCAGAGAGCACAAACAAGGGCAAGAAAGGAAAAAAGAAACAAACATTTCAAACAGGATTCATATTACCTCACCTCAGGGTCACGTAGATTAGTTTAGATTAGGGCAATTAGCGCGCGTGCCTTTGAAGGGTTTGCTGCGTTGTAATTATAAATTGTGACGGTGGTGTAGCTGAAAGAGTTAAAAACGAGAATTTGTGACTCAACAGGAGACAGGCTTTCCCCCCTCAGGTGCCCCCTGAGTTAACAGGTAGCTTGAGCGCACGTGGGGTTAATCAACAACACCACGTCACCAAAGGTGCGTCACCTGCGCATCCTCCTGAAGTAGTGAGAATGAGGTCAAGCCTCCAGAACAACATAGCTACTGTGTGAAATTCATAAGAAATAGGAACACACACATCATACTACTTTTTTTTTTACCTTTAAAAATGAATAACACGTACAGTTTGATATGGTAGAGCAGGATAATTACACGCTACGAAATCGTTTTTTCAACAAAAACGCACAGCTAACGTTCACAAATAAACATTTTTGGCAAACATGTAACGCTGCAGTCACCAATGTATGTAGGCAACTTGCACTCTGGCGCATGTCTTACCTGTCCGTGCATAAAGAGCTGTCTGCTGACAGACTGCAGAAGAAAAGAAAAAAAAACTTTCACAGCGTTTATCTAAAAGCTATTTTTTTTTTTTTTTTTTGGCTGAGCGTGGCGACCCGTGGGCGAAAGGCGTTTGAGGAGGGCAGCAAGAATCCCCATTTCCATCACGCGGTTTCCTTGTGAATGTGCAAAAGAGAGGTGAAAACTCCATCCCCAAATTTTTTTATCAATTTCAGACACACTCCAGACAGTCTCCAAGCGGTTACGTGCCTGCTTGTCCTGCGCGTGCACGCCGAATGGCGCGGGAAGCGACGATAACAGATCCCGAGTGACAATACGAACAGCCAGTGGCGACGAGGAGCCGGGTCCAGCGTCCAATCACAGTGGCTGATAAGTATAAAAACGCCCGCCCCTCCTCCTCCTCACCCCTCTGTTGACAGTGCACTGAATAAAACAACAGTCTGAGTTAAGCAGTTCATCACTCTGAGATGTGGGTCACTGACTGCAGCCTATTCACTCTGGGAAAATTAGAGAAACATGGTATTATTAATTACAGAGAAATATTATTCCCTCAGACATGGTCGTAAATTATACAATTAATCGTACATCACATGGTTTGGATGCATAATCTTCCTTTTCCATGTGCTTTTTAAATATATACCATATACAATCAAATAAAAAGTGCAGGCCTAAATACATGCAATAAAAGATAGATAGATAGATAGATAGATAGATAGATAGATAGATAGATAGATAGATAGATAGATAGATAGATAGATA
>JBBPCS010000002.1:6100160-6128742 GCA_037974645.1 Hollardia meadi
ATGACATACCTTCTCGGTTATATCTTGTGATTCTGTGACAGCAACATCACAGATGTCAGTGTCATAATGTCAGCAATCTCCAGAAAGCTCCATTATGTTATCCTATATGCCCTGGTGTTTATGTAGCCTAATTATAATTGCACATACCCCTTAAAGCAAACAGAAGAGACAAATTATGTGTTCAGGACAATGCAGTTCTATTCTGTTCCATAGAGTGTCCCAAATGATTGATGGGGCAAACAAATACATATAAAAAATGCAAATTGATGTCATATTAATGGTAGCCACTAAATTGACTCACAATTACAACAAGGGCCATGCCAAACTTGAGTGCAAAGCATTTACTGTATGTGTAGAAAATTATTGTGCTCCCACTTTAGGAAGAAACTCATAAGGATATATATTTGTAGCCTACCTGTAGGTCTGCTATTTAAAAAAAGATAGATATATAGTTATATAGACATATACTTACAAAGCAAGCCATCTTTCGATGTCAGATTCTAAATCAATTAAGCCTTTTAATGAGGCACGTGTTTATAGAAGCAATACTGAGTCAACCCAGCCAATAATATAGCAAACTTACTTTCCACGACAAACACTTGTACTGGACTCCATGCAGCTGTGAAGGCAGATATCAGTCAGAATCATAATGATATGCCAGTTTGTTTACTTGGCCTGTCAGACGGTTCGCTTTTGTGCAGCAAACCGATCGGGGGAGCTGGTACTTCCCACCCACAATGCATCATCGCTGCCATGTTTGTACTCTGTTCGTGGATGAAAATCCTTGCCGCATAGAAGCTGTTCCTTTGCCATTTTCACGTTTTATATCGTCATTATGGTGAAATACTGAAGAATAAATGCACTCTCCAGTTTTGTAGTGAGACTTAAAGCGGGGCCCGTCTTGCATCATGTCAGCTAACGCCCAGGGTGAGTAAAATAAGCGAGTTTTGTCGACAATGCTAATTTAGCTCGGTAGCTAAGTTGGCTAACATGGCTAACTTTAGCTACGGTTAGCAGCGATTTACAATACGGCTACATTGACTGTAGGCCACGTAGTGGATCTCAGCCACGGTTCGCTATACAAGCTTTACCTTGAATAAACAGTCAGTGGCCACCGTAGTTTGACACGTGGGTGTGAACAGAAATAGGTGTACCGTTTAGCGAATGGTAGTGATGGTTAACTTAGTCCAAATTTCCGACTCGAGATTTTTAGAAGGTGCGTTTGTAAATGTCGTAAGCAGTGTAGCTAGCTAGCCAGTTTGTAGCTGGTGTAATAATGTTTCATACTTAAAATAACAGATGAGGAGTAACGTTAATAATTGATCGAGAGTGTAACGTAAATGCTGGCGTCCTGTTTAACATATATACGTTACTCTTGAAATGTTAAAGTTGCTAACATGATATCTTAAAGCGATTAATGGCTCCCTGACGTCAGGCGTTTCGTCTCAAATACAAACATACGCTAGCCGCTGCGATATTGCTGATATTAGCTAACCTTGATGTTGCAATCGTTTAGAAAGAGCACGCAGTTCCGGTCGCTTTAACTTTATTTGCTGTACTTGTCACCAGGATCGGGACTGAACTCAATACTGCATAAGTGTGTAAAATCACCTGTATATGACGCAGTCTAGACAGTGTTTTTATTCCATATCTGCGTTGTCGTTGTTGATTAGCATTGACTTCCTCCGTGTCAGATATAGCCGGAGTCTATACATGGAATGAATTACATGCCTCAGGCCTGTGAAACACATTAGCTCATCAAAAGTGGTAGGACGAGTGGATTAGTAAAGTTATAAGCTCAGTGAAGCTGGGTGCCAAAGCCTGGACCTCTTGCCCAAATGAGACAGTCTCACAGAGACACAATCCTATAAGCTAAGTGTAAGCTACAGTTAAATATTTCACAGTTGGAACAGAAAGTTATCCTAAAATGATGTGAATATTAGTGTGAAAAACAATAATAAATGGCAACACATCTCACTGCTTCTCTGTTTACAGTATGATCTTTGAACTTCAAACATAACGGCTTGCAAATAGTCACATGAATTGTCCATATAACTAATATTTTTCTTTATCACCCTGTGGTTAACATTGTAGTAAGGCTTCTAGCAAGAAAAGTGTATTCTAACATATAACAACAGTTTTAGGCCAGGTCCACGATCTCATCTTGAAGCCAGTAATGTGCCATTCTGATGGAACACATTATGACTTGTCACAGCAGCAGCAGCAGCAAAACACAGGTGTAAATGATGATAATAATAATAAAAAAATAATGGTTGAATATAATGTAGTTGCTTTGGCTTCCTGGGTCCTGGTATTGTGCATGCTGGCTTTCTGTAACACTGTCATTACATTCCTACCCTTATCATAGTGGCCCACTGGCGGATGCAGACATGCAGTATGGGGCTCAACAGTGCAACCATTTGCCCCTAAAAATAGACATTTGCGAACAGAAAAAATAATTTATGAGCACAGTGTGTGAATAAAAATTACTACATACCACTAATCTCTGATAATCGTTCAAAAACTACGAGACCCACATTCCACTGTAGAGTTTTCTGTGAAGACGCAGCCAGTGACAAGTGAGAGAAAGGTGAACATTACTGGAAAAACGTGTCAGTACGATAAGCTGTAAGTAAATGTTGTTAAGAGCAGTGTATTAAGAGCTTCTGAATAGGGCAGTGCATAATCAGTGTATGACTGAGTAAGTGAGACAGAACAAGCGGCAGGAAAAGCCATATTGAATTCGAGTGGAGCAGAGGAAAAACATAGCACTAAATTGACAATCTTGCTGTAAATGTACTGTAGGTTACAGTGTGTCAGTCAGTCTGTTGTTTCCTCAACTGCTGGAAAAGTGAGCAGGGTTATCCCCAAATCAAGAATCAACTTCAACTGTGGGGTAAAACCAAAAATTTCACCTGTGCTTCCCCGACTATGGTCTGGAAGCTGAGCAGAAAAGGCTGTGTCTGCTAAACATGATATCTGAAGCCCATTATGATTTGAATCAACATGGTTCTCACACAACCTCCTCGTGTGTGTGTGTGTGTGTGTGTCTGTCTGTCTGTCTGTCTGTCTGTCTGTCTGTTTTTTATGAGGCTATGGTCAGACAGACCATGCCTCCACAGTGTATGAGGAACAAATAACCTATTTTTATTTTGGGTGACACTCTTATGAGTCAAGCATTATTAAGCTAAACATTACTTTCTAAGATTACTTTCTAAGCCTTTTTATAAATTGATACTTGTCTGACTTAAAACAAATACAGGCACGCACAGTAAAAATATGTTATGTAATTGTTTATTAATAAACCATGTAATACTTGAACTTTTCACAGTGCTCCAAAATTTCTTTGCGTGCTGCTGAATTTTTTCATTTGGGAGTACATGCACTCAAAAAAAAGTGTAGAGCCCTGCAGTCTTTTTAGAAATGTACACATTGACTAGGCAAATTAAGCAAACTAGTCAACGGTTCACATCGCATGCATGATTAAAGCATCGACACTGTCCACAACAATTATTGTGTACATAATCATGCAAGCTGCACTCCGGTCCATGTGGATGTGTGGACATATGTACATCAAGCACACAGCAGAATATAGTAATAAAAGCTGAATATGCTGTTTCTTTTTCTGTTAAAATCTTTCCTGTGACTTTGTTTTGCCATTGTACAGCTTGTGTATTATTTTCCACTTAGTTTGGTGTTCTTCTGGTGTTTAGAAAGTTGACTCTCTGATTATGAGTGTGTTTTTGAAGGAAGCTGATAAGAAAGTCATTGGGTCGGGCCAAGCAAATAACAGGAAGTTGAGGGCATTGGGCACAGCTGCATATTGCAATGGCATCATGCGCTAAAACTGCATGCCAGTTTGCTGGTGCCTGCCCATTTTTGCTGACCCCGGTACTAGAGGCACGCAGCAGACCTTACTGGGATGCTTGAATTGAATGAAGCCATCGTTAAACTTACCCAAATGTCAGACCCACCCTGGATGGAAATGTTTTCAGTTTGTCATTGTTTCAAAATTGTTTTGTACTATATAAAATGCTATTTTAGAGAATATCTGTGTAGTCGCTGTTATATTATTTCTCCCATTTTTCCTGAGATGATTTGTTACTTTAAGGGAAATAAGGGTTTCCTTTGCTTGAGCTGCTTTGTTTTCCCAGTACCTGCACTTCTTTTGGTAGAGCCAGTGTGCTGGGTGTTATGTTGCGGCAAGATTGTGAAAAAAAAACCTATTAAAATTGAGTGCATGGGGCAAATGAGGCCGAAAGGTTGTTGTTGATCCGTATCAGTTGATGATCAAGCAGCAGCAGGAGGTGTGGCGGGTGCTATGATAACTGGTTAAGGATGCAGCCAGTGTGCTAATTGTCTCTCTGTACATTTGAAATTGTGTATGCTAGTAGGGCAGACTGATGTCAATCTCCATCAATGAGAATGGAGCATATTATTAGCATAATTGATTACTCTGATGGGAGCGAATCTGGAAGTAAAACTGCCTTTCTTTTGCAGATTATGACTTTGATGAATATGACAAACCCGGTGCTGAGCGGTCACGCAGGAGGAGAGGTGAAGATGACGATCTCGAGAGGTAAACCATCTTATCATATTCTCATATCTCTACGGGAAGAGTGTGTAATTCACAACCAGCTAAGGTAGTCTAAATCAAGTAGGGCTGCCACTAACGATTACTTTCATTCTCGATTAATCCGCTGATTCTTTTCACGATTAATCGTCTAAAACCAAGACGGGTCGGATGTAGCATGATACCTTTTTCTTCATATAAACAAAACACCACTATTCTTTGAAAACCATGTGTCTATAAAACAGCAGGCTTCAGTGGTAAATTAGTATGTCGGCTTAAAAGATATTGATAGGAAAGATGTGTTGGTGCAGAGAACACTGCAACTGTTTCACTGTTTCTTTTAGTCATTTTGGTTACTGGTTGAGGCTGGTCAAACATAAAGAAATTACTTTATATACCTCACTAGGACATAAATAGAAAATAAGCATTTTACTTTGCAGAATAACATGATTATTACTCTTAAAATACTGTCTTATGGTACTAAGAAACATTACAGCCAACAAGTATACTGAAAAAAAAATTCTGATATTGAATAGGGATAGTATCATATAAGGAAGCACTGAATCATGTGTAAATAGACACAACACTCTGCACTATTATCTGACTCAGCTAACCTGTTGTCTTTTCTTCTTAAGTGACTTGGAAGAGGATTTGTTGGAGGAGGATTGGCTGTCAGGTAAAAAGGTAAGATAAAAGAATATCTGACACAGTCTGACTCACTGCTTTGTTTACATTGATTTTATACTTGGTACCAAAAGGTTCTCTGCTTACAAGCAGGAAAATAACTTTCAAAACATTAGGTGTTCGTGTTGGTAGAAGATTTAGAAAACAGAAGTGAACAGTTGACTTGTAGCAGGTGGCTCCTCCACAGGGGGAAGTGTTGATGTGAACCAGGAGGAAGTACAGTGGACAAAAAAGAACTGGGTTGACCTGCCCAGATTGCCTTCACCACATGGTTATAAAGCATCCTTTGGGGTTGGAGGTGGTCCCCTGCCCCCACACCTTACGCACAGAAAAACAGCTGAGGAAGTAAATTTTTATCAAATGTTCTTTTATTTTTTTGTTTCAGAATCCCTCAGAAGTGTCGGATGAAGAGCTGAATGATGACCTTCTACAAAGTGATGACGAAGATATAAATACGAGGTACACTAATTACATAAGTGCCATTTATTGAAGTTTTAAATGTTGTTAGTCATAAAACTGACAAAATTAAGCTCCAAAGTTTGCATATTTTACTGTCGCATTTTTTTTTCTGTTTTCTTCAAAGTCCCAATCTTTTGTTTGTTTTTAGCGGTCAGGATGTGAGCCTCAATGCCACATACAGCTTGGGCACATCCTATGACCAGCAGGACAACTCGCAGGAAGCAGACTACACAGATGACGTTGTGAACCTGGGCACAGAGGGTTTTGAGGAAGTGCATGTAGAGGAGGAGGGGTACCAGCAAGAGGGGGAAGAGGAGTACACAGAGGGATACAGCCAGGTGGACAATGCAGAGATGCCTGAAGACCAAATGGATTACAGTGGCGAGCTGGCTGAGGGTGACGATGGCTACCAGGATGAAGTGCTAGACATCCAAATCAATGAGCCCATAGATGGTGAATTTCAAGTGAGTTCTCAGGGTTTCTTTCTCACATGTGAAAGCCTGCAGATGCGCACACACACACACACACACACACGTCCTCCCACTCCCTTTTCTGTCTCACTCTATTGTATCCCTGAGATAACGTCAATTGTCTGGGTAAGGGGACAGTCAGGATTGAAAATCTATTCAGGAGAAGGAGATGTTGGTTGGCGTTTTTGGCCAGGGAATTCATTATCACTTCCTGCCAGTTAATTTCTCCATCTTGCTGACAAAGTTTGTGTTGACAGCTTGTTTGGCATGAGGTAATGCGCTGCTGTCGCCTCCAAATCGCCATGCCATTGTGACCTTGGGGCCTGTATCTTTGGGAGAGTAAGAAGCTGCTTTGTGTCAGGGAGATGTGCTGCCAATTGGCGGGGGTTAATGTGGGAGGCTTTTATCTTGGGCTTTAGACTGGATCTGATAAAGTTTCATGCAGGTGAAAAGATTATTGACCTTCCTGAGGACACCCCATACAGTTTTCTAATGATTGATGCGAGTTTCCCTTTTATTCGTTTCCCTTCCCTCTTAGCCGGGACTAAGAGGATCAAAGATAAGACCAGATCCATGTGCAAATGTCCGTTATGGTCCATTTACCAAGGTGTGATGGTGTTTGGCATCTGACAGAGATATATTACCGTGCCTCCTTTCTCCAAACAAAGATAAGATGTTGACCTTCTTACTGAGGGTGTGCGGCACAAGTGGATGCCTTTTTTTTGGATTTTGTGGAGATGTCTGCAGGTGTGGGTGCATATTTGTATTATGTGTATTAACTGTTTACAAGGTCAATAAACTGCCTGCCCTTGACATTTTGCTCGCCATGGTATTCATTGAGTACTATGTGGAACAGTTTAAAGGATTAAGCTGTTGTGTTCCCTTGGGGCAGCCTGTCCATCCATTTGGTTTGCTGAGAGTGTTTTTTTTCTTTTCTGCATTAATATGTGCTGCTGCTTGGCAGGTTAATGGAGCACAACACCAAACACCATGGTATGACCTACAGTCTGACCTTATTTAGCAATGAGTTTTTGTTAGGGGGTGTTATACTGATAGGATATTTGACTTGCTAGCAACTCCTATACCAGTAGTAGGAGCTTGCTGGTTTGCTGGAGTAAATGTATTTGGGATTATATGAAATGATTGCATCATGAGTTGAACAGAATTTTTTTATAGAGGAGTAAAAACTGATTTGTCATCTCCCAGAATGTTTACGTCTGTGTGATGTTTTTGGCGCGGAGTCATGTACAGCGCAGCCAATAACAGAGTGATTTGCGAGGAGTCAGTCAATGATATTTTCACCATCACTGAACTGGGGAGGAGTGTTTTTATCTGTGCCTGCATTTCTGTATATCATGTCAAACATTTACATCTCATTGAATTTCAAATGCTGTCAGGAATAGTAATGAAGCCTGGCCCCCACTGTTATGGTAATTTGGGTTGGAAGGGGGGGTTACATGGTGTCTCCCCAAAATCCTCTCCATGACATTTTAATGTTTGCCTTCATGCTCTGTATGATTTTTGTCGGTTTTTCTTTTTAAAAAAGAGACAATTTTGTGTGTCTAAAATGCAGATATTCATAAGTATAACATCATTAAGCCCAATTTTATTTTATTTTGTTTTATTTTTTAATTTAGATTTAGCTATATAAATGAAATAAAAATGTACATCAAGGTTTCTGTACATCCATATTTCATAAAATTTGCTCTTGGATGTCAGTTCAACTCAACCATGCAGCTCTTGTGCTTTTATATTTGCCATACATCACAACAGCACTGCTTAGCATAAACAGATGTTTTTCTTTTCAACATAGACACTAAGAGACTGTTTTCCAGCAATGGCCGATCCATTGCTGATCCTTGGAAGCGTTGTTACTCTAACTATTCAATACATATTATCCATCTGATATTTAAAGGATGATGAATATCAATCCTCCTATGATGATCAGCCTGTGGATGAACATGGAGTCCAACAGAAGGAGGCCCCCGAGGAGGAGGAGGAGGAGGTAGGGGGAGATGAGCAGCAGGAAGAGGACAAGGAAGCCACAGCTCAGGGCTCTCAGGTCTTTGAGACAGAGACGGTATGCTGAGGTCCTCCATACAACACCTTACACCAGTGCTGCACAATTAATCGCAAAATAATCGAAATCGCAATATGGCTAAGTGCAATATCCAAATCGCAAGAAGCTGCAATTATTTGATAAAGGTAAAATATGTGACAAAACGGCATAATAATAAAGCACTGTAGTGCTGCGGAGATCCTCTGGGCTAAAAATCTTGTTCTCCAGATGTAAAAAAACATGTTTGTTTGGTACAAACCCGAGCAAATGTCACATCACCATGATTTTAATAGTTTTAGTGAAAATTAATATTGTGATGCAAAAATGATAATTTCCACTAATCGTGAATCATATCACAATATGTCAAAAATAATCGCAATTTGCTTTTTTGACCGTATCGTGCAGCCCTACCTTACACTTTTTGTTGCTATGGATTGATTACATTTTCTTTTCAGAATTTGCTGTTCAAACGCAGCATACACAGTGCAGATAGTTAACCACTGATTGATGTTTTGTTCGTCATCATAGCTCAGAGTATAAAGTCTGTAATTATACCGTGTACTCAAAACAGGGTAGTTTCAAGGGATGCTCGATATGAGAAATGTGATATGTGAAATAATATATGTGAAATTATTAGTTATCTTACCAGTATCTGTAGATTTTGTGATTTACTGCAAAGTATGATGAAAGCAAGTGAAGTACGTCATTATTGACCTAAATTTCTACACAGTTGTGCCCATTGTAAAAATGAGGAAGGGTATGTGTTACAATGCTTGTTGTTAATCTTTGTGTACAATGTACTCAGGTTGAAAATGATGCCTTCCCTGAAGAAGAAACAAGGGAGGAATCTGATGAGGAGGATGATGAAGATGAGGAGTCTGGCCGCATACGATTCAAATCTGAGAGAAAGGATGCCGTTGTTGTGCGTTTGTCTGATGCAAGCAAAAGGAGGAGTATCCCCGAAACACTAGGTACAAATTGTTCCTGCTGAGAATAATTTATCCATAGATCAATAACAGCCAGAATGAATCCTCAGACATTTTTTGATCTTCAATTTCTCTTCCACACTACAATAAGTTTACATTACTATGGATGTCAACTTGTTTTTTCAGAGACTTAATGTCTAGTACATGTTTTTTACTGTTTTGCCTATCATTAGAATTGTCTGAGAAGGCCAAGCAAGATCTGATGGAGTTTGAGGAACAAGAACGGCAAAAGAGACAAAACCGTCATGGAGGCCGAGGCAGAGGCCGAGGAGGCAGGGGAAGAGGAGGCTTCCCACCTTTTGGAATGGTAGATTTTAGAGGAAACAGAGGAAGAATGAATGACCAGAGGCCCCCGCTGATGGGAAACATGGGCAAGCTGGTAAGCCATTGTACAGTCATCTACCTGAACAACTTTTTTTATAGGGATCGTCTATTTAGCTACACTCAGTACTGCACCACTCCTCTTTAAGAGTAGCTGAAGGGAGACTAATAAGATAAAATGATTTGAAATGGCTTGACCTTTTACCTTCTTGTATTCTTCAGTTACAACGTGTTTTGTTCACTGCTCTCTTTACTATCCAAGACCAGCAAAGCTTTGGTTGTTTATGAATGAAAGAAATTGCACTTTGATGCCTCTGTAGCAATGTTGATATATGGATTACAGCAAATCTTTTGGCATTAGTCCATTTAGACAGTAATACGGTATACAGAATTAAATTTGTTCTTTGCCCAAGATTTAGTTCACTATGGGCTTTTCTTATTAGATATCACTCCAAGCATTTAATCCTTTGATTTACATAGCTCATCAGTTCATACAAGGTCTAGAGGAAAAGTCACTTCGAACATGTAACCTAAATCAAAAGGACTAGTGGTGGTGATCTTTATTAACATAGTGGAAGGATATTGGATTTCATAACTGGGCCAGGACTAGTTGGTACCATAATCCCTTCCTGTTAATCATGGTGGTAAAAGATAACCACATTTCCATTTTTTTTTATGTTAGTTGTGATTTGATAACTGAATAAAACAATGCATTTTTACCAAGGCTACATTGTGTAAAAGGGGGGAAAAAAAGTATTTTGCATAAGTGATAACATAACTGTATACCATTGTGTTAAAATGTTTGTTCTGTGTGACATTTCCCTCAACCTCTCACATTATTATCATTATTTTGTTTTAATTTAATGTTAATAGGCTATAAAATTCAATCCACTGGAAATTAAAAATTGAATGACAGATGGATGATATGGCAACACCACAAACATTCTGCCGACTGCTGTTAATGAGCTTGTACTTTTTACAACATACTGTATGTATCACCTCTTGAATAATTTGGTCACTGGCATGTTTGTTTGGTTGCTTAAAAATATAGACAAGCCAGTTATCACAAACCCATTTAAAACAGCAATTGATGATATGATTATTGTTCATTTATCATTCTTGGTTGATATATTCCAATGCTAGCAGACAGCTGACTGTTGGTCTTTTTCGTTTCTTTTTCTTAATAGCTCACTTTGAAAATGTATATATTGTGATCCCACTTCAGTCTTACTTCACTTACACAAGGTCTAAAGAAGACATGTTCTTTTAATCTTCAGGGGATCCTTGCATTAAAATACTTCAGGATACCTTCTTCAATCTTGCTGGTGAATTGACTTGTTGGTGTGTCATTGCATGGCTGCAAGCAGTGGTATCAGAATCTTCCCAGAAAGAAATGTGTTTTGACAGGTTGTTTCTTTTTTTTCCCTCTTCTCCATTTCCCCATCTCTTTCCAATTAGCAGCCATCCTCCCGAATGCCTCCACCTCATCAGCTTCATCAGCAGCAAGTGCAGTCCCAGCAGCACCACCCTTTGCGTCCAAGAGGACCTCCTCCGTTCCAGGAGCATGGGCGCCCGCTGGCCCAGCAGCCCCTTCAGCCCCTCATCCCCCCGCACATGACGCACCGCTCCCCGCCGCTGCGTCCGCAGATGGAGCCACCACCACGAATGATGAGCTCCCCGCCACCCAACTTCCCCCAGCATCACCAGCAGCAGCCCCCGCAGCCCAAAAACATTCACATTAATCCCCATTTCAGAGGACCCACGTCATCCTCTGTACAAGGTAGGATAATGCACAATCACTCAAGAAGTTATTTATTTTATTTAACGCTGCTTTAAAATAATTTCCCCTCGTTTCCAGTGTTTTTCTGATTCACCACAGTGCCACATGGTTAATAGTATTAAAATTGATTTTTTTCAATCTCGTTCATAAATGGCAACGGTTCAGCCCCCATGCATGCAGACTATAAAATTGTGCTTATACCACTAAAATGGTCATCTCTGTTGAAGGGCTGTCAAGATATCTGATTTTCACTACATGATTATCATGCTCAAAAGAATTCACAATAATGATACAATCATGATATCTGTAGAAAATTTTGGGGGAAAAATGTCAGTCGAATTCATCTATAACTTCGTTTATTGTGTTTTGTCTCTTTTTTGGCAAATGAATTGCGTTCAAAATACGTGTGTAGGGAGGTGGAGAGAGTCTGTGACCATAACTGTACAAAAGCATTCAAAAAGAACAATTATACTTAAAGAATAGTGAAAAGGCAACCAGATGAACTGATAAACAAAATATCCACAAGGCCTAACATCTGCACTGAATTATTTACACAATATTATCATATGAGTGTTGACACAATCTCAATATTTCATTTTTAAATATCATGGCTATTATCAATATCAGTTTATCATGACACCCAGAGTCTGTTGTGCGGACATGTTTGGACATGTTTCAAAGATAATGTCTAAGCACATCATTTAAAAGCAACGTTTTTTTTTGCCACGGATGCTGCAAATGATTTTAACCATGGCAGTGTGTGTATGGATATAGTAGATTCACTTTGTAGGCCTCTATTAAAATAGGTGATCGTATAAATTTATTTTTAAATGAGTGCAATAAAGAATACACAGATTTTCAATGCTGTATCTTAGGTTTATTATTTTGGTCTTCAGTATTTAAGTCAAGCAGTTGGTTTTAAGCTGTCTAAGATGACTTGAGTGTGGTCAAAGTTGATGTGACAGTCTCATACCAGACTCCTAGGTTTTTGTCTGCACAAAGAAAAAAAAAATGCAATGAATATTTTTATTTTAAAAAAAAATCCTTATCTAAATTCTGTTTATGAAAATCTTGCTTTTTATTTTATCCGAAATTGTGCAGCTGTAGTTAAACAGCAAGATGCCATTATGGCTGGCAGTTATCCTAACACTGTCCCAAAAGGTGTCTGGATTAGAATGTCATTTTGTTGTTTGGTTGAATGACAAGTGAATAGTTCTCTCAGCCAGTAATGGGGTTTATCCATCCTTTTTTTTTTCTGGAGGCATCACCATTTCATTCCCTGGGATGGGTTTATCAGGCCTGTCTGTCCAGGCCAAGATTGAAATTTTGTTTGTAAAGTGTGTGTGTGTCTGTGTGTGTGTGTGTGTGTCTGTGTCTGTGTGTGTGTTCCTGTGTGTGTGTTCCTGTGTGTGTGTCTGTTCTGTGTCACTGTATGCAAGTGTCCATAAAATCTGGGTTTTGCTCCTGAGAGGAAGATGTCTTCTGGAAAATCAGGGATTGCCTGTGGTTATGAATATGTGTGTGTGCAAGTATTTGTACATATGTCTGTGTATATTTATTTGTTTATATATCTGTTTAAGCAAAAGATTCCAATTGAATGTCTTCCAATTGTAGATGTTGACATAGAAATGTGTTACCCTTCATGAAGTATAATCATAAGCAATGTGATTGTGCCAAATTCTGTCAAACAGCAAATGTCTTATTCATTTTAATTTGTTGCATGTGGCAAATTATTCTCATGTATTTAATATTTCCTTGAGCACCCTGGTCCATGCCCAGCTGTGTGAGCAGCAACTCTGATATAAAATTTAACATGTATGTCTGTGTAACAGCCTTTAGCATGGAGATGTCTAATGGCCTCCTCCCTTTCTACTATCACCACCCTCTCTGCCTACTGCCCCTCATTTTCCTTTTGCTCCCCCTCCACCCTCCGCCCCCTTTCTCTTGCTCTCTCTCCCCCTCTCTATCTCATTGCAGTGCCCTTGATGCCTCCTGCTCAGAGCCAGCCCAGACCTGCTGTGAGTCCTCAGAGGTTCCCTGTGAGTAGCAGCTGCTCCTCTCCCTCCCTTTCACCTCACTTTCTCTCCCTCTCCACATGGTTCGCTTGCCTTTTTGTGAGGGCAATATCATTACGGCAATTAGACCGCCCGCCCTGTCCAAATACTGTTGAAGCAAATCTGTAAACACTGATATGAGCCTGGCTGCACAACTGGAAATCTGTGATAGGGGCTTTAGGCGGTAGACTTTTGGAGGTTGGGGCTGCAGTGGCGGGTCTTAGTTCGAAACTTCACGGATGGGTTTGGGCTCAGACTAGCCATCTTGGCACATAATGGACTTGTGAAACCAGGATAAACTGCCAGTTAAAATTCACTTTCCACAAGTTTGTGTCCCAAAGGCACAGAGACCTTTTTGAAAGGTATTTGAATTAATGAAACATGGTGGTGGCTTGATTTGGCTGGGGTGAGCCTCTTGCACCATATATTCCTAATGCTGAATTTCTCTTCAGAGAAAAGTGGTCTAAAGTTAGTGATTTCCTCTCAGAAAAGGTCCTTTATTTCTCTTGCAAAGAACCCATCCAAGAGATGATGGAAATGCCTTTAAAGTAATTACTTTATGGAGGGAAATGGCCTTAAGTTACTCTGTCCTTCTAGTTCGTGATGGCCAGGCATCAGGTGGCATTTTGTATGGATTTATGCAAATTAGCCATTAAAAATAGCTGCATCCAATTGCATACATGTGGATTTACAACCCTGCTGCCAAATGAGCCAGGATTTCATGGAGGAGTCAATCTTTGTTTAAAAAATGTATTTGCCTCTTTTCCAACCTTCAGCGTCAGTATCGTGCAGTCGCTGTTCCCTGAGGTCTGTGATTGCGCTAGATATTGATAGCACAGTGGCAGGAAGCAGTTTTGCCTCTTATCAAACAGTAGAAGGTGGGGTTGGAAGGGCATGCAGACAACTGGGCTGATGAACAGCATAGTGTTGGAATCCCCAGCTGTCAATCGCATTTAGGCTTCTGTTGCCAAGGACACAATTTGAAATGCAGGTGACATACCAGCCGGCAACATTCCATTTACCAGTGGGCACCTGATTACTCATGATTATCATACATTATCATCCCATCTAATTTAATTGTTAAAAGACCTGGTTAATGGTGGGCGTCATAGGTATTACTGCATTTAATTTTTGCTGGTGGAGACTGGTTTTGAAATATTAATCACCAATTAAAGTTATCAGAATATTTCATCCGTTTAGATGGCATTCAGTTTGACTACAAACTAAAGATGCTACCAACGGCACTATTTGGAAATGTTATCTGTAAGGGCTGTAATTTTTGGTAGTAGATACCTTTATTAAATTCTTTTTTTTAATTTCTTGTACGTTTTGATAATTAAACTCTTCCTTGGTGGCAGTCACAGCTCCTTAACTCTCTCGTTAACTGTATAATAATCTGAAAACAGTACAATATGCTTCAATGCCAGCAGTCTGTGTTGGTATTAGCTGTTAATATAAAACCCAGAAACAAAACAATTTTTATACTGAAATTCCCATTGTTTTTTAAATACTTTGACATTTGGCCCCTCTCCATTATAAATGTCTTGGTTATCCCCTCACTGCTGAGACCTATCCTCGCATCAGTTGCATATTGAGCAGCCCACAGCCTGTTTATCAAGGATTAAAAGCGTGAGGATGAGCTGTTATTGGAGACCAGAGTCCTCTTTGTGCAAACCTGCCTGTCTGACCTTTTAGAACAGTACGATTGCACCCCCATTGTGATCCCCTGTCTTTGTAAGCCCCTTTGATTAACTTTCTGTTGAGCAAGTTTTTGGGACTCTGGCCTTCTAGCTTTCTAACACCTCTCCTCTCTAAATACCTCCACGCCGCAGTGGAATAAAGATGGATTAAGCCTTGATAGCATCTTAAGTAATTTACAATAGGCTTGGAGGAGGCAAGCAGCCCATTTGTGGAAGTGCCACGTATTGAATAGCAGGTTAATTTTTCAACAGAGATTGATGTTTAAAAGAATAAAAGAGACAGTTATGAGGGGGATTCGAATTCCAAGGAGGGATTAAAGGGTTATTATCTAGTTTTCCTTGGGAGATAGCTCGGGAGGAACGCACATGCAATGAGTAGAAAGCTGTCGAACATATGAAGTGGTTGAAACAAAGGTGAGGGCACTTATCCCCTCCTGAGTTACCCTTTCCTTATTAGAGACAGGCTTTTAGATGGTTTATCAACAAAGCCCCAAGTAGCATTATTGCAGGTTTGCTCACAAATTCGGGCTGAAGGTTTTTTTTAATATTGGCATACATATTGATGTTAACAACTCAAAATTCTACGTCTTTTTAATGACCCCAGCGCTTCAATTACAAGCGCTCCACGCCCGATGCAATACTCCACAACATATTCCCATTTTTCATTAGTTTAATTTGTTTGTGATTATTAAGTTTCCAGTATGGCCTGTAATTCATAAGTTTTGTGTTTTCTCAGGGACCGGGAGACTTCCAGCAGCACATGTCTGGTAATTTTGGTCAGCCCCAGCGGCCCCCTCATCACATGGAGCCCTTTAGGAACCAGCCACTTCAAGGCCCCCAAGAGAGAGAGCCTCTCTTTATGGGAGGTGAGTCCTGCACCCACTCTTCATGAGGGTTACAAAGCTCTTTTAGCATATTTAATCCTATTCGACATCACCTCTCGCGGTATACCTACAGGGTATGCTGCTAGCTTGCCGCCGCTGCTCTATTAGCAGCACTCATGTTAAATGCATGTGTATATATACATCTGAATGAGCCTTGGAAACTGCATTAAACATCTATATTTCTGATTTTTCTTCCACAGTGTTAATGCAGAATTAAATACAACCCACTATGGTTGTTTACCATGTCACCTTGATTTATCTGTTTTTGTTTCCCTTGCCATAACACTATACATCTGGAGAGAAACAAAAAACTGACATCTCTGTTGTGCTGTTGTTGTTTGGTCTTCCTTGTGTTGGCACAGAGCGCACAGAGTCAACAAGGTTTCCAGGGCAGCACATGTTTGATCACCAGGGCCCCAGCCCTCTGATGAACAACAACCACCACAACCTCCACCACCAGCAGCAGCTGCCCGGCCAGGGCCACATGGGCTTCGGCCCACCAGGACCAGCCTTCAATCAGCCGGGCCAGGGTCCACTAGGACTTTTTCCGAGAGAACCCCCAAGACCCCACCTCCCTCCTCACCAAGGCCATCAGGGGATGGTTAACCTGAACCAAGGTGGCCCCCCTAACCAGCCCCGACCCTTCATGGGCCCTCGTCAGCCTTTTGGCCAGCAGGGGAACCTTTTTCCCCCTCCACAAGTCCAGTTTGGGATGCAGGTACGATTAAGAGTAAGTGATTTTTATAACCAATAGAGGTCTCTGTATTTGTGTCTCTGTGTCATGCAACAATTGTGTGTTTTTCCAGTTTTTCCTGCATTATGTTTTAAATTTGCCTGTTAAATATGGTAATTTGATTTGAGTATAATGATGTTATTTTAGCATCCTTCCTTACATGTGACATTTCTTGTAAAGCAGCCTGGTAAACAATTCACATACTTTCTCTATCAAGAATGTATGAATTTTTGTCTGCTTTGCTCAAGATTATTGAAATTGCTGTGGCAAGAGCAATGACTATGGCAAAGTACTGTACACATGAATAAACTACACTAGATATTATCTTCACTGCTGCCGAAGCCTTAAGGAAAAATACTCATGTCTGTTTGGTATCTCTGCATTTTGTCAAGAGACATAGTCAAGAGCTCCCTCTAGTGATTGAATCACTATTGCAGAACTATTATATAGGCTTTCGAGGACACCAGTTGGTGGTTAGTTCTATGAAGGCCTGATTAAATATTTAGATGAGCTTTCATAAGAAGTGATACTATTGCTTTTGTAAAAATGCATTTTGCATTATATGTAACAATAAATTCCAATTTAGCCGGTGTGCTCATGTTGTATTTTGTCTTCTTTCTCTGATATTTCAGGGCTTAATGCACGGCCCTCCTGTCTCCCAGCTTCCACACCACGACCCCATGCCATCCCATCAGCCCATTCATCAGCACCAGCAACATCACAGGCAGGAGTTACCCCATCATCAGCAGCAACAGCTAAATGTCAATGAGCCCCGCCTCATGATGCTCCATGGCCAGAATCCCTTCCACCAACAGCAGATGCATGGTAGCCCCAGGCAGATGACTTCCCGCCCTCAGAACCCCCAACAGCGAACCATGTCCAACAGGCAGAGAATGGTGAGATATTGACATATGAGCTCTATTTTCTTCTGACTGTTGGCAGTAAATAGGGTCCACATTTTATCATTAGGCCATTGCAATTAATGTACATTATTCTGTCAGCATCTTTCCTCAAAAAATGTAAAGACAACATGAAAAGTTCATATTTTGCCTTTTCTTTAGAACACACCTATCTCCAAGCAAATGCAGCAGCGCAACAGTAACCTACGGGAGCTCCCTGTAGCACCTGGCAACACAAACATGAACAGTACCCGCCCTGCCGCCAACGTTAGGCCTGTTGCCAAGGCAACACAGGGGGTGCGTCCCGGGCAGATCACTCAGTCGGTGCCTGCCGGTGGCAGAGGTAGAGGCCAAGTTGCTGCCAAGACTGAATTGCAGCCTGGGGGAGAAGGCAGTACAGTGGTTCGCAAGGAAATTCCAAGCACACTGTCAAGCACGGCACCACAGGTCAGTTTGTTAGCACTCGTGGTAAAAAAAAAAAAAAAAGGAATAGAGAAATATTAAATTTGCTCGCTTAATGGACATATTTCCAATAAATGTGTATTATGATTTCAAAAACATTGTGTATATTCTTCTAAGCTAAGCTTTTTTTCCTGCTGAATTCAGTGACCCAGAAATTGTAAGCTCAATCAAGCTTATTAGTGTGCTGAGAAGGATTCCCATTTATTAAAAGCCCAATCATAAGCTTGTTAATGACAGCAGTCTCATTCTATTGGAAAGACCAGATCAATACTGTTGCATTTTTCTCTTGGGTTTTGCCTTTGATTACATCTGAGTGTCAAGCAAAGTAATATAGTCCAAATAGGACACAGTGGCTCATGGCTCTGCTTTCAGTAAGTGGAGACAGCCAGTCATGTTATCTGTTTGTGATTTGCGCAGCAGAACCCAGATGAGGACGAGGAGACACGGCAGTACCGTCTGAAGATTGAGGAGCAGAAGCGCCTGAGAGAGGAGATCCTGAAGAGAAAGGAGATGCGACGGCAGATGCAGGCTGGTGTCAGAAAGAAGGAGCTGCTCAACAGGCTCAATTCGCAGACAAACACTCCAAGCCAAAGTCCTGCTCCTTCACAGATTCGACCCTTGCAACACAATCAGCAAATGACACACCCTGTACAACAACAACAACAGCAACCACCACAACCACAGCAGCAGCAGCAGCAACAGCAGCAGCAGCAGGAACAAAGACAACAGCCTCAACAACAGAGACAGTTTTCTCAGAGAACACCACAATCATTAAATCAATCACTAAAGAATCCTCATCAAGGCACCCCCATTACTCCCAACGGCAGTGCTCAGACCCCTACACCACATCCCAATGTCAAGACACGCCTGCAAATGGTAAAAGGTAGCACCCAGCTGCAACAGGCCCCCAGGCCTGGTCCAGACCAGCAATGGAAACAGCCCCAACAAAATCAGCAGCAGCTGCTACAGCAGCGTAGAAACAGTGCTATGCAGAACATAAACAGGCCTGGTGCTCAGATCCAGTCCAATCAGGTCTCCCAAAAGAACATGCCTCTAACTTCCTCTGTGGGCCCTGGTCAGACTCTGACTCAAGGACCTAAACCTGGGGCAAAAAGAACTGTGATGCAGCGGGCCAATATTTCTGCTATTGAAGGCCAGCAGGTGCCGCAAAAAGTCAGAGTCGTCAAACTTTCAGGAGCGGTGAGCATGCGATGTTATTTCCATCTAACATTTTTTTTGTTTTGGTCCAACATTTATTTGATCCTCCTTAACAGATTTTACAGACAAGGGAAATGACAGTTTTGAAAGGAAATGCCACAGATTGCCCTCGCACTGTCTATTGGGTAATCTAAAAGATATCTAACCTATGGGAATGACAAGGTAATGTGTGTGTCATTTTGGCAAAATTGATCTGTTACGAGTTTCCCCTCTTAAGTATTGGGAACTGGTATTTAAGCCAGAGTGCCTCAACGCACATTTTACCTTTAGAACACAGAAAGGCTGTAGACATTAAAGAGAGCAGTATGACATTTATCTGTAGACTTGGACATCTCATCACTGCTCTTAAAGGTTGATATCCTCTTGTAAGGGTAGAAGAGTATTTTTGAAAGATTGAGGACTTGGAGAAGGTAAAACAAGAATGGCTGTTACACCAGGTCCAAAATTACCAATGCAGGCTATTTTATACTCACTTGATAAGTTACTGCTGTGGCCTTAATTACGCATTAATCTTAATTGAAAAGCCACAAAGGCATGCATGTTAAACATTCATACTTGTCACTGAAGAGACATGTTGGTGGGATGTGATTGTATTTGAAATAAGCTGCTTTCCGACTCCATCCCAGAGGATCATGCCGCAGAGCCAGTATTGCAGGTTGGCTGCAGATGAAGATAAGTGGGTGTCAGTGCGTTAATGGAAACCTGCGCAGAGCTATCTGATGTACCGCATCTTGAAGAAAAAAAAGAGGAGTGGGATGTGAGGTGGGGAAAGAGAGATGGAAACAGAAAGCAGCAACTAAGGCCTGTAGCCATGGTGAAAAGAAGATGTCTAGATGCTCTCTCTTCCACAATGTTCTGCTGTCATCAACGGGCATTGACAATGTTATCTCCTCTTCTCTTTTTTCTTGCTCTCTCTCTCTCTCTTCCTCTCTGTCATCCCTCAGTTGCTTCTTTCCATCAACCCATCTCTCAGGTGCGCAGTGACAAAAGAATGCCAATCCAAGTCCCTTGTAATTAATCTTTCTTGGTTGAATGGGGGGTGGGGGGGGGGGACATAATACCTGTGTAAGAAAGTTGCCACTTTTGAGGATTTGGATTTGTATGGCTTAGGCACACAGATAAGAGGCAAATTATATTTTCATCAGGGATAATACAAAGCAGCGCAGACACAAAAGCTGGGGAAGAGGGGGGTGTGAGGGGGGGACGGGGGTACACATCGAGCTGCTGTCGTTCCAGTGTAATGCAGCTTAGCATTTGATGGGTGCAATCAGGAGCTGTGATTTCTATAGGAGGGATTAATCCATTTACTCTCAACTGGGGACAGGTCAGAGATATCGCCTCTTTTCTTCCCCCGCATTGATCTGTCACATCACTCCGCAGAGTCGGGGAAGAGACGACCTTCAATTCCTTCCCGCATGTCAACAGAGCTGTGACTTTATTCAATAATGAGACCATCACCTTGTTGAGTTGATCTTTATTCCCCACAGATGTCTGATAGGGATCCAGCTCCAGTGCTGGCGCATTTTCCATTTGCTTTCTCGATGTGGCCTTGCATTTCTTTCTGTTGTCCAACTCTTTGCCTAAAATCTTAATTTAAATTGGAGCTTTTTGATGCCTGCAAATGGAGATAAAGGCTGGGATTTTGTGCAAGGTTCTAAATTAGTGTTGTCCCCCATCAGGGTGTAAAGGGGCCTATGGCCACCGACGGCCCAGAGCAGCAACAAGGCACCTGGTCGGCAACCCCACTAAACCAGGCCATCCAAAGGAAGGTCGCCGTGACAGGACAGCAGCAACAAGGAGCAGGCGGAGCCCCGCAGGCTAGCCAAGGGGGAATGGCCAACCAACAGCAAAACAGGGTATGTCACAAATGAGTACTCGCCTTCTTCTGTGCTTTGGACGCCAGCAATCATTTCCCCTAAAAGATCTATATTAATAACGTAGACTGTGGAGTACTGGCAGTTCTGAAATAAAAGAAGCTGAAATGTCTCCTGTAAAGTTGTCCTGTGCCGCTTGTGCTACCCTGGCATTCAGCAGACATACCAATCGAGCAGTTGTGGTAATAAGACAGGACAGTATGCCAGGTGCAGAAGTATTGACAAGCTGAAAGCAGTGTAACACGGGGGGCTACACAAGGTCCCCTGGCCTCTCTGCACGCCTGTCACCACCAGGCTGCTGTCACAGTTACCATACTCACTGATGCTGACGGGGTAAGGCAGTCACCATAACGCTTGCATGGCTCCCTCTCCCTTTCTGCTCCCCCGCCCCCAACACACACACACACACACACACACCCCTCTTTTTGGGGTTTCTCCCTCCTCCTCCTCCTCCACCTCCTCTTCCACAGCAGCTGAAGAAACATAGCGCTCACTCTGAAGCTCAAATAAAGACCTGCCATGCCACATGCATCACATTCTGACGTTGATGTACTATGTAGAAATATGATAAGTTAATCATGTGAAAGCTTGACATTTTCTGAGAGGGGCGAGAGGAAAACATTATGTTTTTTAATTGTCCTTTGTGACGAGAAACAGTATAGCTCCTCTCCACACGGTTGAATGCAGGATTAAAACATGCCCGTTTAAGCAACGAAAGGTTACACTGTGTTTTCGCCGTCTCTCTAGACCCTTCCTCGTATCTTTTTTTTAAAAAAAACCTCATATGGGCAATCTTTCTCACACGTGCCGTTGGTGTAGGTTGTAGTGTCGGGCCGGGGCCGAGGTAGAGGGGCTGGTCAGATGGGTCGAGGTCGCCCGGTGTCCGCCAGACAGAGCCAAAGACCTGCAGAGAGCGAACGCTGTACCGTGTCCATAGAGGGCCTCTCTTCATCCACAACTGATCTTCAACTGCAGAACCTTCTCAGGTCCATCGGCCCCATAGAGGTAGGTACCCTTACGTGACCTAACATGTTTGTAAAGCATCCAGTTCTTGTAATTCTTGGCAGTCACCTTTCAAGCTGTAACTAATACAATATGTACTTGTATGTCATTTTTAAATTAAAGCTACATACCTCATAATGGCAACTTTAAACATAGTTATTTACTTGCACCCACCAGAGTGGCAGTACCAAAATTTTTCTTAGTGTGATCCCATAGCGCCCTCTGTCGTAAGTTTGTTAGGTAGATAAAGTAAATGAATTCATCAATTTCTCTCCACCACCCTCACTCCCTCTTGTGGACAAAGGGAAAATCTAGTCCACTCAATATGTACTTCTCTATTTCTGTTTATCGCAGATGTTCAAGTTGATGCCCCTGCAGAGAAAAGCAATCGCCAAATTTTCCAGTGCCCAGCATGCAGCAAGTTTTCAAATGAGCTTCCATAGGTAATCAATATTCCTTCCTCTTTCAATCATCTATATAGAGATGCCAGTTAAATGATGATTACGTACTGTGGTTGGTTGCTTTTACATTTTGCCAATGTGATGGTCTTGGATATGTAGACATTGTACAGATTGTATGCAGCACAACATGAGTGTTCGTTAGTATCTTTTTCCCCTGAGACAATGGTTCAAACATTATCACAATTATTACACAGGCACATGATTGATTTGTCCCACATTGATGTGTCGCTGATTGATGGATGAGGAGCACAATAGGAGCCAGGGAGTCCTGTTAAAAGAAGTCACTTTCTCCCAATGTGCGAGCATCACGTCCACAGCTCTAACCTGGCAAAGGAATATTTCTTCAGCCCATCGGGGGGGTCACACACAGTCAACATCTCTGCAAAGAAGCATCATTCATCTCTTTATCAACTTTGAACAGTGAACATGAAGACCTTGGCTGCAAGCATGCCATTGCTTGACTTTGTCTACCAATTGTCCATTGTTGTAAAATGGCACTGGAGAGACACTGGACAGTTAATCCTACTCTGATGTAATTTGTGAGGAATGTTTTGAGCATCTTAAATGGACAATAACTAGAACCTATTATGGCATAATGGTTGCTCCCCTCCTCAGTTATTAAAACAAAAAAAGAAGACTTAAACTTTGTAATTCTGATGTGGCCACTTCATTGTAGTTTTTTTTTTTAATTTATCATTTGTGGCTCACTGTTAGGTTAGGTTAGTGGTTGTGGCAGTAGCAATGTTTCTCCGCTTCTGTAGGTGGCAGTATTTCATCACTAATGGTGCTTCATTTTTTTCCAAGCCCTGCTTTCAGGTATGGGTGAGTCTCCAAGCAGTTTTTGGTTGGATGGCACTACCTAGTGGAGAACTTGCATACAGGCACAGGGGTGGATGATTTTAGCATTTGACACATAGCAGTGACTGCGACAAAATTTGCATAGGATGTAAAGTTAATGCGGATTTTCTAAATTCTTAGTGGTCTAGGGACTTAATTGTGACTCTTGTGTAGATTTTGTTGAGCTTTTCAGTTTCAGCGCTGCATTCTGGGACAGATTGTTCAGCTCATCTCTCGTTTACGTTGTTCGGTTTGGTCATTTGGCATTGCTGCTTGTTCTAAATGTAATTCGGTTCTTTTAGCTGTTACTTGGAATCCATTTTGGGATGGTCCTATATGCCTTTTGGATGTATATTTTAGTTGTATGCTTGACTATGAAGTAGTTAGATACAGGTGTCTAAATGTGCTGAGTGTGCTGTGAGGGAATGCGTATGTAAGTTGTTTATTTTGAGATTTCTTTTTATGATGAAAATTTAAATGTATATTCTTGGAGATTTAAAGTTCATTATGTTATTGGAGATTTAAAGTTCATTATATATGTAGCAGATCAGAGGGGATTGCTTACAATTCTCCACAGGATCCTGACACATTATGTACATGTGTGCTCGTATAAACAATAGGTTTACGCTGGTTTGGTGTAATTGATCCAAATCTGCGTGATCAGCTGATAAATTGGTGCCTTATCACTGAGATGCGTAGTGTACCTGGAAGAGTACTTTGAACAGTCTTGACTTAACACTGAGCAGATAATGTAGATGATTGGCAGAAAAGTAAAAAATATTCTCAGTAATAGTTTGCCCCAGAAATTGAATTTCCCCTCACTATAATAAAGATATCCTTTGTAAAGTTTGCGCTCTTAAAGTCAAATTGCTATTACACTACATTGAGATACATTTCTTCAGATGTGTGAGAAGTTGTTGTACAATATCTTAATTCATCAGTTTAATTTCCTCTCATGTGCTCTTGTTTAGGGAGTGCTACCATATTACTGAAAACCTTCAATTCTCCACTCACTTCTGTCTCTGACTCTTTAATTAGACATCATTATTAAAGTAAATATAGCAAGTTAGGCTCATTTTCTTTCTCCTCAAATCCATGATTTTCTTTTCTTCATCACACAACAGCTCTGTTTATTTTGGGCTTAAAGTTTGTTTTAAAAAAGTTCTTTTAAATACTCAGATCTATACCTGTTTTTCCTAATAGCTGAAATTCAGAAGAGAATGTCATGTAAATTACTTTCAGGAATGTGACATAGTAAGCTGAGGGGGCAACCATTATCCATGTAGTGATCATGTACGTAAATAGACTAGAACATTCTCTGAATATTTATCCTGTTAAATTTTTTTGAGTTACTCGTTACTTATGTTGTATCAAGCTAAACATTTTTACATGTACGGATATGCTGATGTGTCCAGGCATAAATCATTTTATAAACGTTTTGTTTCTGATTAGGAGCCAAAATGAAGAATGACTGGACCACATTTCTGTTTATAAGACATTTGACAAAAAGTTTAAGGGAAAACAAAAGAAAATAAAAACATGGCCAATATACCGTGAGCATGCAGGTATGTGAAGCCGGTTAAACTTTAGCCCAACGATGTGTGGTTGTGTGTGATGTCCATGTGTCTGGTGCCTTTACGATGAATTATCTTTCTTATTTGTGCTGCATTTTATTCATTTATACTTCACATATTCTGTAAGTTCCTCGGCATTAAACTTGCAACATATAACATATACTTAAAAAAAAACCTTTTTAAAACCTTGTGTGGCAAGAAATACTACCTCATATAGATTTTGGGGGATGGAGAATTTTGGCATTGAAATTATTTGCTTCATAACCAGAAACACGAGAATTTTTGTCCTGCCCGTTTAACTGTGATATCACACTAATGTTCAGCTCTGTACAGCCCCAGCATGCTAAAGGTAAAGCAATAGACAAAGTAAATGTAGCTGGGTATAAATTATTTCACTGGATTTTTTTTGTTGTTGGAATAAGCCATAATAGAAATATAATGTGGAGAGTTAACATGTAGACAGTCTTTTGAGTTACTGTTGGTAAACCCTGGCTGTACATCTGGTTGACATCACAGATTAAGTTCTTGATTCTCTGGGTTAAAGACTTGAGAAAGTGTTGTTCATATTCAAAGAACTTTTTCGCCTGTAAATCAAATCAATTTAGTGGTATTTCCTTTAAATTTGCCATTACTTGAAATAACTCAAAACTTTACAAATAAGCTGCACATACACTATTCTTGCCAGTAAGGTTACTAGATTGAAGTATCAAAAGTATTGAGACAAATGGGGTGTCTAAAAATGTCTAAACTCCTAAAAATTCTTGTAAAACTTGAGGACGCGTGGTTTCAAGTCTTTTGTATGTTGTACAGTTGTTCTAAACTGACTTTATGTTTTATTCCTTTTGTTTTCAGTTGCAATTATGTAGAGGTTTTTGTTCCCTTACATTTTGTGTTTCATGTTTTGCGTTACACTTGAGTTTTAGTGCTGTGATAAATCCTGTGGATTTGAAAAAGTATGGGCAATGCCAGTGATGTGTATATTGGTATAAGACATCTGGTCTTGTAATGACAGAACAGATTCATATTGAATCTATCTGTACTTAAAATTTTAAGACTTTCATACATATATTTGTTGGACTTTTAGATATGATATATTTCCACGTATTTCCTAGAGGAAATGGTGTTCTACTACGAGCTAATATACAGTAGGCTATGTAACTAGCAGGATGTTTTTCAAATTAGACCACCTCCTGTGGTTGCAGTAGAATATTTAAATACTTGATGAAGAAAGGCTCATATGTGACATTTCTATGGGGCTTTCGTGAGCTTGCATAAGAGTCCTTCATTATGGCTGCTATTAGCTATTATCAAAATGTGTATACATGCTTTGGGTCAAATACGCAACGGTACATAACACTAACTAACAACTTTTTTTCAACAGGTCCATTTGGTGATCAAAGGTGCTGAGATTTTGCGGACTGACTGAAGTAATCTTATCATTCTTTCCTTTTCTTCAGGTCACATCACTTTAACAGAGCAGTGTCTCAAGCTGTCATCAATGTGGTTGCTAGCTCCAAAGACAATTTTAAGGGACCATGCCAAGGGTTCTGCATGTTTTGGCAAGTCAACAAATTGGGTTATAAATGTGTTCTAATTTACTACCGTCCAATTTCCAAATTCCTGCAGCTTTTCCCATCTTAAAGGCAGATGTTGGTTTTGGTTCATGCTAGCACTGTATTAAAATCAACTTGCTTAAGATTGGTAATCCATCACATTAAGTAATAGTCGCTTTTCCTTTTTGTCAAAGTTATGTTATAGTTGTATGCTAAGAGAATTGATGATTTGGTTACTTGTTGATGCGTTTAGGGTTCTACGCAAAGCTCCAACATCTAAAATTTAAGTTGGGTTATTTACGGTTTGTTCCTCTAATGTAATAATTAAAGATTAACTTTGAAAAGCCCAGCGGGTCATTAGAAATGACTTTCTGCTACTTTAAAGACATTTCCTGGTTTCTCAGTCTTTTTTTTCTCCTGTTGGTATGAAAACTAGTTCATTTGCTGCATGCTGTATACAACACATCACCAAACCGGAAGTTTTTGATGAGCTTTATTTATCTACCTTTTCCTAAAAAAACCAAGAAGATACAATAAGTCATCTCAGGTTTTTTGCCTTTGGTTCGTTAGTTGCACCTTGTTCATGTAAGGTGACTATGGACCAGATGAAATAGTTTTTCTACCAGCAAAAAGCGGCGTTAAGTGTTGTCAAATGACCTACAGTTTTTTTTTATCTTTGAGGAAACCAGTGGCTTCAATCTTTGACGAAGTAATCACTAATGCAAAAGTCTTTCAAATTATTAATTACACAAGAGGTACAAACAAGTTGAGCAAAAGCATGAAAAACCATTGGCATGGTCCAACAACTGTGGTGCTCCTGGTTTAAACACATTGGCCTGCAGGTTGTAGCTGCACAGATGTTTTGTTTTGAATGGCACTCAGAGAGATTTCTTATGAAAACACACCTGACCGCCATTCACAACAGGTGTCGCCAAAATAGAATGACCTCTGCTATTAACATGTGAGTTTTTCAACAGCAGTGAAAGGAGAGGAGCCATTGACCAGCTCCAGCGATGATTCTGCTGTGTCACTCTTCTTGCCTTAACTCACCTAACACTTCAGGTTCTTTTACAGCCGTGAAGTGTCCGTCCTTGGAAGGAAGATTTTACTTGAGCTTTTTTTCCCCTCAATAAATAGAAGTTGCTGCATTCAGAGTATTGGGCCCGCCAAAATTTCCTTCCATTACTGCTTTTCCTGCCATCACTGTTCATCCGACTTAAATTCATTTGAAAGTTGATCACCTTTTCCTCGATGCTGCCATTGTTGAATGAACAATTGAGACTTCTGTATCAAGCAGGGTGGCCTACCTGGATTACCATTGTTTGTTAGCCCAGTGGATGGAGGTTTCCATCTCTGTGACGACAGCCGGTTTCACAGAGCAGACGCGTAACTCTAAAACCGCTTTATGGCTTTCACTGCACCAAAGGTCATCCGAGCTTCTTGACATGCACTGTTTGGTTGGATTTTGAAAGACACTACAGTGGTTTCCTCATCTCGAACAGTATGGTGCAATGACTGAAAATCCAACCTCGGGTTTTTAATGAAACTGTTGACAATCCATCCTGTCATGTGTGTTTACACTTTGATGTATAACATGAAGTAATCATGTTTTGTGTTGGAAAACTCTGAAATCACTGTGAAATTTGTTCCAATATTGTAAATGATGTGATTTTTCTAAAGAGACTGAATGTTTTTTTTTTTTACAAGAAAGAGATTAATGCTTAGAGATGGAATGTGTTGAATTTTATACCAGAAACTGTAGAAAAATAAACTTTTTGATAAACACATCAGTGGCATTGAATTTGTTTTTCTTGTGAAATTGGACGTGGTTGGCAAGGGAGTTCAAAAGTTCTTCATTTCAGATCAAAACCGCCAAGATCCTTTAGTCCGAGTGCTTAGATTGGAGTGGGTGTCCCCTGAAGCCATGGTTCTTAACTTTATTCTGCTCATGAGCACTTTCAATGTAGAGGTGTCTGCTTGCGATCCCTTGTCTCTGGTT
>JBBPCS010000002.1:6137906-6148132 GCA_037974645.1 Hollardia meadi
AGCCACAAGTTCTGACCCTTTTATAAATCTACAAAATATAAAGCTGCTCCCACACACGTCAATTTAAGACCACCAAATAGACAAACTTCACAACATATAGGCTGGTCAAACTTTATCTGGGGTACTCCAACCTCGTTTGTATGACCGGTAAACACAACTATATACACGGCAGGTGGGGTGTTTTACTCAGATTGAAAGCCTTGGAGCAGATGTTGCTCAATATTCTCAAAAATGAATCAAAAACAGTTTCTGCCGGATACCTTTGAACCTCCTCGAGGATTCGCGGGGGGTCCTGAATCCCAGTTTGGGCATCACACCCCCACGCGCCTGTAATTTCATGATCTGTGTGTATGAGAACCTATAGGTGTATCACAGAGGCGGTGTGGGGAGGGCTGAGAGGGACGCCAAGACCGCACGCACAGTGAATATTTCATCGGAGCTCGTGCCCATGCATGGTGCGAGGCACGGGTTCAGGGACTCCGGCGCGCGCCTGGCTTCATCACCGCCAGCATCACCACCATTACCACCGGCATTTTATTATTACTGAGCCAATATCACCCAAGCGCTTTTAATAATTCACCAGCATCTGAGTGCTAAAAGTCATGCTGAAGAGACGCGGCATCCTGCAGCCTGGAAAGAAATCAAGGCTACATCTCTCCGATGTATTGTGAGCCTCGTCTCATCTGTGCAGAACGAGCTCTGAGCTTTGATAACTAGCTGCCTACATGAGGATGAAGTATTTAAAAAAAAAAAAAAAAAAGATGTCATCATCCATGCGAGTGAGGCACCATCACCCCTGTGCGCCTTGCTCCTAATCGACCGAGTCCCACCCATTTGTGAAGTCCTGATAGTGTTCAGAAACACTCTCAAAGAAATGTCACTGTTTTCATGCACTGATGCACACCATGCGAAAGGCTAAATTACAGCAGCCGGTGCAGGAAAATGTCTGATTGAGCCACGCCATGCCTGAATAAGCCCGGCTGCTGAAGCAGTGCGCATCGCCAGGTCTCTGTATTCATGGCTGGAATAAAGAAAAGGCGCTTAAAACAAGCTGCAATGTTAAGCTTTAAATTTGCAGCTAATACTGAATGTGTTCGCGAAATTTAAGGTAGCGCGAAAAACAACAAATAGACCCTCACAAAGATACAAATATAGATATGAGGAGAGGGGCACATTAATATTTTAAATACACTGTCACAATCATGAAGGCCGAGTGTCCTGACTGTCCGCCTGCACATCACTTCTCCATCTGCATTTTTACATTCGCTTCAAGCCTGCAGCCTTTGAAAACTCCCATGCTGGTGCACAAAGCGCGACTGCATTTGCAGTGAAGTTAAAAGGCTCAGAGTGAAGAGTTCAGCAGCGGGTAAAACAGACTTCACTTAAGGTGCGCAATCAGTCTGACAAGGAGGTTGTTGCAGTGATGGTGCGTTAGGAGACGGGAAGTAGGGAGGGTTGTTCTGTCTCCTTACCTGAGTCATTAGCCTGTCGGCACCGGTGTTCTCCTCATCCTTGAATATGATGTCTGTGTTATAATTGGGAGTCAGTTCTTTAAATCGCTCGGAGTTTCTTGTGATCTTGCCTTCGTATCTGCCGCTTGCCCCGAGGGTCTTCTCCGCCACGTTGGGGATGAACTGCTTGTACGCAAGAGGTGTCAGCTTCTTCGGGTGTCTTCTCCTGCCGTAGCCCCTGCCCGGCCCGCATCCCATCCCAGAGGACACCAAGGACAAGCAGATGAGACCGACCAATACGATTCTGGTCCAAAGCAGCATTTTTGTCCTTTAAGATCTCAAACGAGTCGCCGCTGCTATCTCTACCGTCTGCCTCTCCCGGCTCTCGCTATGTCCTTGTCTCCTCCTCTACTTCGCCTTTGCCTGGTCTCTACTGTGACAGGTGCGGAAATGAACGCCTCAGACAAATGGTAATAACGGGGCGCATCGAAGGAGGGTTTAAAAAAGTAGTGAGGGAATTAAAAGCCACGGGATCTCTAGTCGAGCTGCAGCCGCTTGTGTGAGGCGACCGCTTTTACTGCTTTGTATTATAGCACCGATCTATAGCAGGGGAGGGATTTGATTGGCTCGCCTAGACAAACCCTCCTGATGTTATCCCACAAAAAATCTTAAAAGATTTCTTCCACCTGAGGGTTAGCCTGTGTTGCGGGGAGGAGGGGCTGTTCCATGGGAAAACATCAATTATAAAGCGTCTTTTTTTTTTTTTTCACCCTCCCATTTTCCAGATTTCACAGGAAAGGCAGGACAGACAGCAGCACTTGCACAGTGCTCGGCTCCAATCTGAAGCAGAGTAGTTCGGTGAAGTTATTTCAGTTTGTGTGCGGTAATTGAAGTACGTCTGGGTCAACTTCCCGCACATAATGCATTTCCCGGGAGAACAAAGCTGCTCGTGGACGAGCACTGCGCAACCCTGTGCTGGATGAATTTGCTGTGACCCGGTAATAAGTGAATAAATATAATGCAGAGTTTACTCTATGTCCATATTATTAGAGTTACATTTCAAACTGCGTCTAACCTACTTTTTCTTGGAGCTGCATGTCTGTGAATATACGTACGAATATGACTTTGGAGACGTTTCATGCCGTTTAGGTTAATCAAAGGAATCTGAGCAAACATAAAGGAATTTATATTTCTATTTGACACTACTCAAACTCTACCAAACTTTAATAAAACATGAAAAGAAACGTGTCTGTGCAGTGCGCGCACTTCGGGTTGCGCCCTCGTTTTTTACGCGTCAAAGAGTTTATTCTTTAAATCACCCAAATCATTGTTTTATTTGATCTGTGCCTACACATTGCCACAACTGGGGGTCACAACACGAAATAGACTCGTTCAAGAAAATGAGGGTGGGAACGTGACACATTTACGGTACAATATAGATGGAGCTTTAGAGAGTGTGTTCCAGGCCTGTCCTACTCATCCAAGACGAAGTATTATTTGAATCAGCCTATTTAGCGCGTAAAATGTTGAGCGTGCATCTGTGACGGGCCGATGATCACCCAGGCTCCCCTACACACTGTCTCCCTTCCAAAGTCCACTTCATTGACAGATTAAGCCTTGGTAACCACTGTATTTACTGGCGATCCTAGTGTAATTTTCTCTAAGAGAGCAGGGTTTCTTGCACTCATGACAAGCAGTAACAACCACCACTGATTTTTCAGTTAAGTCATTTCAATCACCAAACTTCCTGAGTTGTTTGTAGCTCAACACCAATTAAGACATATTTTGGTGTTGTTCTTGTTGATTAAAAGATGCATGGCTATCACACATGAAACACCACTGTATCCACATTCAAAGCACATCAGTGCAGACAAAAACAGGTATCCAAATTGTCTCAGGAAGTCAAATTATTGTGTGATAACAAACCAACTGTTAGAGTAATTACAGGAAGAGGGGCTGTTTTGGGGCAACTTTAGCTCTCATCACGCTGACAGTGTGGCACAGGTGCTCTGAAGTGAGGACAGATATTCCAGCCTTTGGTGTGGCTTCAGTCTCATTAAACCTCTATCTGGCTGACCTCCAGTCTGGTTCAGTCTGTGCCAGGCTTGTGGCACGCCAACCAGGGTAGGTGAGACTGCCTGCCGAACATCAAGTCTTGGCCAAAAGATGGCTTGTGCAACCAGCATGCCGCTGCGTAACCCCAACCAAGATACTCAGTACCAGTGAAGGTTTTCAGTCTACATGTCACTGAATTCCCTCTGTTTTCCCAAAATGTCTTAGAGATTCTCAAGATGTCTTTACATATTTCAGCAGCTGCTTCTGCAGTGGTACTGACAGCAGATGTGGTGCCCTGAGGGACACCGGAGGTGCTGTTTGGCCCCAGGTCAGAGTCTTGGTTCAGGTGTCACAGCTCTGAGATAAAACCTGGCATGCCACACGAACACCTCAAAACCCACAGAGACGGGAGGAGATGAGGCAGTAAGAATCCATGGGGGACTCAGTCTTCACATCCAAAAATGGATGTGTGTTTGATCATTATAATAACAATGATAATGACAATAATAATTATTCTAGATACTTTATGGGGTTCTTTGTAAATGAAGCAAGTGACAAAATGTGATGCTAAGTGAAATGAATAATGGAGATATGTGATGAATAATGCAGCCTAAAGAGCAAGGTGTGCTGATGTGAGAGACTGGAAATGAACTTGAGTTTCTCCCACAGAAGGAAGCTTCCATCTATCAGCTCGATTTGGGGCAAATGGTATTTGCAAACATTACACTTCATTGTTTGATTTTGGGCTCCTTCACTGCCAGATAGGTGCAGTTTGCAACTATATGAAATAAAAAACCCCACAGCAGACAGTTTAGACAGTTATCAAAGGTCCATTTAATATATGAATTATCTGGATACTGTCGAGAAAAGCTAAAATCTCTTAAAGCAAACACTTACAATATCTGCTTACTTCCAACGTCACAGGGTTACTCCTGTTCAGGGTGAATGCTTGCTGCTGTAATGCATGTAAACATTACATTACGCTGGACAGACCACCAGACTAATATAGTGTCAACACACAGACAAGAATAATATATACACACACCTGTGGACACTTAAAATTTTGCACTTTAAAAGTGATCTAAACATCACAAACAAAGTATAAACAGAGCCTTTTACTAAATAAACACCTTCCAAAATCCCATATGTGTGCTACTATATAAGATTTTATTTGCATTGACCTTAGTTTTGCATGAGGGTGACAGCAAAACAGAGGCCGATTTTCTGAAACAATTCTGCAGGGATTGAGGGCATTACACAATCCATATTAAGAAGCCTATTGCATGTGATGGCTAATCCAGCATGAGGCGTGAAAACGTCAAATGAGTCATCAGTTTTTCAGCTCCTTCTGTATCACATCAAAACCCGTACCCCACCGAAATGCACAGACCTCACACCCCCTTGAGTAACGTATCCAGTCTTAAACATCTACATCTGCTCTTTCTTGAAAAAAAAAACTTCCTCTTCAGCCTGACATTCAAGGGAATTAAGAGATATGCTTAAAATCAGACTAAATCCACACCCATGTTTGATTTCTTGTGCCACAGTCTCGATCAAGCACGAGCGAGATGCAACTAGAAGTGGTTGAGTGGAGTTTTACCAGTTTAAGTCCCCCCAATTACTGCTTTAAAGCCTCCTCCTGTCTGAATGTTTTGTAACATTGTTAGACAGATTAGAACTACAGAATAATCACGCACAAACATATAAGTAGTGTCAGGCTTTCTGCATTGTTTTCCTTTGCTGCAAGTAGGTTTTCTTTTTTCTTCCAGGCCAACAGAAAGCCAGCCATACCACAACTCATTGTGGTTTTCTCTTGCAGGTGGGGTCCACATTCAAACCTTTATCCTGTTATGAACTTTTGACAAACAGTTTATAGCACGAACATGTTGCCGTCTATTCCATGAGCATGTGGGTTCTTTTGTCAGCATAATAAAGTTGGAATAATCTTCCTTTAAATGGTTTATCTAAGCCGCACACATCAAGCATTATGAAGCGGCAAAGAGTGAAAATTCAGCTGAACAGATTCAGGTGCCCTGAGGGTACTCTGTCAAGCACAATGGAAATTTCACAATACAGTATCTGGAATCACAGCCCTCAGCGTGCCCCAGAGTCTGTAAAGGCATTTTATTTGCACTCTCCAGCCGCTCCCAATACTTAAACATTAAACGCCAAGGCTAGACAGGCAAAACCACTTTGAACTGCAGTGCAGGGTGAACTCGGTGGGAGGGGAGGGAGGTGAGAGAGTGGTGAGCGGGGGGCTGGCTGTGGTGTGGTGTGTGTGAGATACTCCACCAGGTGAGTCAGCGCTGGCCGCCGTGCATCACAGTCTTGGGCAACGGAGATGGAGAAGGGAAGGGCTCAGGCTCATTGATAGGTACATGTGGCTGTTTACTTTCAGACCTAACTGAAAGTTTCTTAGGATCCACTGTAAAAACTTTACATCTAAACAAGTTGATTTGTTTGTTGAGTGCCAGAACTTGCAGATTATTTAACTTTTTTTTTTCTGAAATGGCTGAACGTTCTTAGTTTTATTTTATTGATGGTACAGAAAGTTTCTGAGGATGCACTGTAAAGAATCTACATCTTATAAGACATCTTGGGAAATACGCTCATGGCTTTCTGGCCCAGAGTTAGATGAGAAGATTAATACCACTCTCGTGTCTGTACGCTAAATATAAACCTACAGCTTAAAGGTGGTTAGCTTAGCTTAGCATTAAGACTGGAAACAGGGTGAAACAGCTAGTCTGGCTCTGTCTTGTCAGTGAAGTTGCAAGGCAACAATTTAAACTCCAGGAAGTCACTGCCCATGACCCATAGATGCATAATAGAAGTAGATACTGCACCCAAAGATGGCGCCTATTTAGTCCAATGGGAATTGCTTGCATGGCGCATATAACAAAAAAGTTTTCTAGCTTCCAGGTTTACTTTCTGGGTATGCAGCCATCTGGAAATGGGCAGTAGTGGTTCTCCCCATCCGCGAGTTCCCTCTCAGCCCATACACTATGATGACGTCAGAGATTGTTAAATAACTTTTTTTAGCTCTAGGAAAGTTTTACAAATATAAAACCACAATGGGTCAAAAACTAAGAATATATGGAGTCATAGTTGACCTTGTTTGCTGTCTTTTATAATGGTGGTCTATAGGGAAAAATGCTTTTTGGTCCGCTGGGCCAAATTTGAAGCAAGGCTGAGCAGTACTGTTGTATCCAGGTCTAAATAATACATTTATGTTCTGGCCAAGAAATAACCAGGCCATAAAAAAACAAGATCTGGCATTTTAACACCTCAATTTTGGTACAAATTGGACAAACAACATTTAAATTGTTATATCTAGTGAGCTTTAGTGCTGCTGTGCTAAGCTAAGCTTAACAATTTTTGCTCCAGTTTCCTATTTAATGTGCAGATATAGGAGCGATATAACCCTAACCCTAACCCCAGCTGATTATCGGATCTGATATTCAACGTTGTTCCCATTTTCAGGATCTTTTTTGTCCTAAAAAATGTAAATAATTGTTCACAATAGTAGATTTATACTTTGTATTATTAATTTGAATCTGCAAAGCAACTAGTAACTAAAGTTATCACATGCATGTGAAAATTACAATTACAATTACAACCTCCAAAATGTGGAGTGGAAGTATGAAGTAGCAGAAAATGGAAATATTAGTGCTTAGTTAATATACATTGCATTACTGTTTATTTTAAATTTTGACATTAAGATTTTCATTTTTACTGCAAATATACAGTAGATAACCTTAACCTTGAACTCATCAGTGTTATTATCTCAGACTTTAGAAAGCTGCCTTCAAAACCAGAAAAATCATTATTGCCACATTCTTAAGGGCTAAACATTAGTTCAGATGCATTTTATAAGAATTTGCATGCCTGTTTTAAGTTGTTAAGTACCACCCAGGAAAATGTATTGACCATCAAGGTTCCAAGAAACAGTTTAAATCAAAACACCACCAGTGAGACTTAAAGTTGTGAAACTGTCTACCACTGACTGATGTACACACCACCACTGGTGTACGAGTATCTGCAATGCAAATATATTGGTGATGAGCAATCTGCTTCAACATGATCTCTTCAGCATTTGATTTCATTAAAGTAAGGACACTGATTATATCTCTCTAATGAGTTTGAGTGCTTTGAGTGTGTGCCATTTCACCCCAGGCCGCAAAAATGAAGGTTTTAATTCCCTCCCGACTAGAATGATGTGTAGGAACACAACAAACAACAGGGAAAACTTAATCACACCCCCTTAGCAGGCTACCACACTACCCATGCCAACCACAGTAATCACCTGTGTGTCTGATAGTCAATTATGATATGCTAACATGCTGCACAGACATTCCTCTCCACAATCAGCACTGTCTCATCTGTCCTAATCATATCTGCAAAACAATGCGTCTGTCTTTAAACTTACACTGACACAGTTATTTTTGTTAGGGTAGCTGGTTAAATATAGATTACATGCTTCACATTTCCCCAGTATGGATAACTGTTTTTGAATCCATAAACGTCTAAACGTCTAAAAACGTATTATATATTTTTGCCTTTAAACCGATTTCCAATCGATTTGCTGCAGATACTGTATCCCCATTTCAAAAGAGGAAGTGCTGGCAGACCCCGTGGTGTCACAGTTTGTGTTAAATCAAAGTTGATAGCGATCATTTGCACAGTAACTTATATCCTTCCCACTTTCATTCAAACTTTACTAATACAGGAAGTTGCTGGTACTAATCAAAGTTATTGCCTGGAAACAACAAGGACGCTAACTTAAGTGACACCTTCAAGTATTAGTTGTGGCTTTGGATGGACACAGATCTTTGTCAGCTGGATAACTGATGGCGTTTCAAAGTGAAAGCAGCAATTCATTTTGTGTCAAATGCTGCGGTCTGGGCAATGATCAATGCTCTTTGTGGGAAACAGCGATGAGAAAGCCAATCACACAAAATATTTCTCTCTGGTATACGTATTGTATTTCTTGATTTATTGAAATGTGTTGAATATTCACATCCAGATAATCAAATCAAAGGGTTTGCTGTAAATGCATGTGGTTTGGCTAATTAATATTAGATACAAAAACAACTTAGTCTGAGCTACTTCCCAGGGATCAGTTAGAGACTGTACATTATTTGTATGTGATTAGGGTGGGGCCGCCGAACGTTATGTTTCATGTTTTTAAAACATGATTCCCTCCCTGGCCTTATTTATATTTTCTTTGGACCCTCCCCTTGACTGAGAGAAAAATTGCAACACCCTGCCCACAAAATCTCAAAAGTGATAAAAATGTGACTGATCGAGGCTATGGCACAACTCTACCACACACAGTTTGGTGGGATATTGAGGTGTGTTAGGTATGTAGTGGATAATGTAGCCTCAAGGAGAGACGAGGAGCGAGTTACATACTGTAGGTCGGGTGAGCTAACTTCTTTGTAACTTCACACCCCCAGATTTTATTTTATTTTTAAACTTAGATTTTTACGGTGATAAATCTAAAATCAGTGGACTTGCCCTTTAGTATGATAATGGAAACATTTTTCTTTCCCACATATTTTCACGTATTTGTAGTTTTGGTTTCTGTTAAGATGCACAATAAAGTGAAGGTGGGAACTGCTGTTGGATAGTGGCATCTTCAAGTTCATGTACTGAAGGTCTTCCTCCTCTCTCTCAAACATTTTTACTACCCTCACATTAAAATGAAGAAAAAAATACATAACCTTTCCCCTTTTCTGAACTTCCCTCCCCCTAATATTTCTTGTACTGTTCCTTATCTATTGTGAAAGTGAAAAGTGATGTATCTATTGAACTTCAATCCAAACAGACAAGGGAAAAAAAACAAACTACACGCTTATCCTGTCAGCACACTCCAAAATCAATTCATCTGATCATGGGGTAACAGAGATAGAAAGTGAATCCTGCAGCTGTAGTAATTCACACAAGCAGCAAAACGTCAAAACATGTCAAAATGTGTAAACTGACAAACACTCGACTGCCTCGACCGGAGTGGGAAACTTTGACTCAGTGGATGTATGCAAGTGTGCATATATGTGAGGGCACGTGCATGTACGACTGTAGCAGTGAGGATAGGCGAACAGGAGTTAATGAGGCGACTGACAGAGCAGCCTGCCTGTGTCAACAGAGTATAGAAGACAGTCTGGTTGGGAGCTAAGCGTCTGAGAGAGGCCAGGTGAAGAGGGAGAGAGAGAGCCGGGAGCTAGTGTTGATGGGAAATGTCAAATGCTGCTCTGGAGGACGAGTCTGATTAGCACGCAGACTGCACTGCACCTTGGCGATGACCCCTGCCGCTCACATCTCTTCCTCCACTGACACGCTGAATAACAAAATCCACCTCGAGACATCTTCATTCATTTTTTAACAAGGAGGAACTCCCTGAGAAACGTGAAATAAATCGAGGAAGGACCAAATACCTTTATGGTAGCTTCATAAAACAATCAACCGCTGTGCTCTTATACCTATTTTTATGATTTGTTTAGCTGACGCGGTTGTGTGGGATCTGGGTTAATCATTTTACGTGACAGAGGCTTCTATTTGTGTCCCCCAAGAGAAAATGTGTGGCATGGACGGCTTTAAAACTCCTTTGATGTCTGATAGCAGACAGATTAGACAGACAGACAGACACATAGATAGATAGATAGATAGATAGATAGATAGATAGATAGATAGATAGATAGATAGATAGATAGATAGATAGAT
>JBBPCS010000002.1:6154140-6188816 GCA_037974645.1 Hollardia meadi
GTGTGTGTGTGTGTGTGTGTGTGTGTGTGTGTGTGTGTGTGTGTGTGTGTGTGTGTGTGTGTGTGTGTGTGTTGGATGACAGTGTTATAGATTATATTACTACTTCCAGATTTCTCCAGATAAAATAAAATACAGTATATGTTATAGAATTTATTTATGTAGCCATAGATCAACCTTTCCTCTTAAAGAGCACATCAGTAGCCTTGTTCTTTGTTGTGATATGTGAGAACTGCTTGCTCTCTTCAAGACAACAGTATATGAATGTTAATACAAAGATACCTTGAAAAATTGTCCAAGTTTGATTTGAAGATTAGTATTCAAATCACTGAAAACTTTCAAATTTTAAGTATTATTTTCTGTTACTTTAATATTAACCGTTTTTAACAATTAATTTTAACAGTTAAAAAGCTTCATCAGAACTGTGTGCATGGTATGATTGACATTGCTGGCAACATAAACAAACAGTCATCATTCAAATGTTGCTAACCTCTGACTGATGGACAGGAATACATGACATCACCTTTTACCAAATAAGATCCGCCCACTTCAAACCAATGAGAAAAGCAAAAAACACACAAATATAAATAAGTCTTTCATGTGAAATAACAAAAATGGTTAAAAGTTTGGGTTACCAGTTATTAACATGGTAGGTAAAATGTTATTGTAGTTGATGGAAATGATTAAACTATTAAGAAACAATGAAAATACCAATCCAAGTTGGAGTAAACCAGAATTTTTTTCTCGTCGCACGTTTTTCAGTCCAACTAGGATCCGTTATGTGATAAAACAAGAGTCCCTGGCTGTAGTAGTGAAGGAGAACCAGCTTGAAAGATGTGCAAGTTTAAAAAAAACAAAAACATTTTCAATCAATTTTACCCTTGAAAGACTCTCAGTGGATGTATTAGATATCCTAAAGGTAGATGTTGTTTGCGCAGAGCAAGAAACATTTTTATTCAAAATAAAAGGGCGGTAATAAAGGACATTCATGTTCATATAAAATATGAGATAAAGGTTCAGAAATCTTACAGATTGTCTGAAAGTCTAGCCCTGGAGTAGCATGTTTTTGCACCATGGAGGCAGCCTCTCAGAGTCAAGCGGGGTCATAACAATAAACATCTTTTTCTACCTCTTTCTCAGAGAGACTGCTTTACTCACCGTCTTTAACGCACACCCCCAAAAGATGTGCAGACAGACGCCTCAGTGGACCAGCTAAGCTGTTGCTAGCAGACATGGTCTGTTATGAACCAAGGCCGTTTCAGTCAACAGGATCGATCTAACTCGGGGAAAAAAAGCCTCTCCCTCTCTCTTTTTTTTTTCTTCTTCTCTGGAAAGCTTCCAGCGACGTCTAATCACCTCCCTGCTCTGGTATAGATCCGAGTTCACCTTCCATTACAGCATTATAGATCCTAAATCATAATTGAAAAAAAAATTGATTACAGGATAATGACATGACACTTGTTTAATCAACTCACTCCAAGCCAGGCAAATAAGCTCACACGTGCGCACGTACACTCCTTTCTTGTGTTTGTGGATAATGAAAGCTGCAAGGTGAAAAGCACTTTATGAAATGAATGGCTGAAACACTGCAGACCATAGTTATTATCAGTCCAGGCTAGAGGCTGAGACTCCTGTGAAGACCGGGATGCAGCTGAGAGTAATCTCTAACTGGATTTAATTGCTAGGTGGAGAACGGGTGTGGGAGGGGGGATGATTGGGGGGATTGCCATATTTCTGAAAGTATACATGATACCTTGCTTCCATGCTCCTCTTCACATGTGGTTTCCCGATCTCAGGTCATCTTCCCTGCATCTGCTCATCATGAAGGCAACTGCTGGGGCATAAAGTATTAATTATGGCTGTGTGGTTGAAGGGTGTCTGGGGATATCAGCGTGGCAGCACATTTTAAGTTTTGCCCTTCATAATTCCTGTATGTTTGAGCTCAGACACAGGACCAGGCATGTTTACAGTCTGCATTGAGGCATTCAGGGTCTAAAGAAAACTTTGAAGAAAGCCATACATCTGTATTCATGTATGCACAATACAACAATGACCCTCTCCGTGGGTCCAAAAGGGAATAACACAAGCTGTATGTGACATCCACAAGGTGATCAATTTACTCCACCAGACAAACATGTTGTTGCTGACACCCCCTCCTCTTTCTCTCTGATCTTTTGGTTTGGGTGAGTGGCACTGCACAACAGACAGAGTATGAATCCTGTATTGGTTGCACATGGTGATAAAAGGGTCACTTGATATTATGTGATTGTGCACATTGCATCATTTGTGGCACCTGCAGAACACTGGGGTGGGGGGGGAAAAACCCCACAGCTCACTACAGTTTGGTACATTTCTATAATGGTAATTTTCCAGTCTTGGCTTTTGTTTCGTATATCCGGATAGAGCTTATCATCTGCAGACTTAACCATACATTGGATCACCTTGTTTTTAGTTTTAATTTTAATCTCCTTTTGATGCGTTCTTCAACGGTGGAGAGGCAGCTTAATGCACAGGTATCAGTAGGAATTACAGGAGGGCTCCTGCACACTGTCAGCCACACTTTCTTGTGGCTTACTAAGTAGAGCTGGCTGCTGTCGAAGATGAAGGGCCACTGTGAAGTTTTACATAGATGATCATGCCTGATTTTTTTATGTTCTCTGCTCCAACCTTTGAACACAGGATGTGTTGCCAAGTCGAGTAATTAACTCAGGGCACAGACATTTTCATCCACGCTCTGTCAAAAGTCTCTGACGGAAAGTTACCAAATAATGAAAATGAAAGATCAATACTTTGCAACATTACATTCGCGGTTGCATTATTCTAAAAGTGTGTGTGTGTGTGTGTGTGTAACTCAGTTGCAGTGATTACTTCAATTGTGTAATGAGGTCATTGAAGCAAACTTAGTTCTAGCCAAGTTCTGAAACTGTTTTTTGCTTGGCTCATAATTCAGAAATGCCTCGATTGAACCCGTTGCTCTGCCTTCTCCAAAGAGGAAAGTGTATTACGGTTTATGAATTGCAGAAATAATAAATGACAAAGCACTTTTTTGCAATGAGGTAAGTCTGAGTGTGTGTGTGTGTGTGTGTGCGTGCGTGCGTGCGTGCGTGTGTGTGTGTGTGTGTGACATTTTGTCCTGAGAATCCACTTTTTGTTGTCATTTCATACCTTGTCTGTTTCATAGCAGTAAAGAGAGATTTGTGTCAGGGTATTGTGTGGAGTCATGGGCTGCTATCAGCGGTGGAAGATACCACAATGGCAAAATACCCCTCCAACGCCCCTCCAAGGGGTCACAAAATAAATATGAGGGGTTATGAGATGATTAGTTCTGATTCTGATTAGTACACAAATATGAATTCAGTCTTTTGGACTTTTCTCTAATCTTTGCTCTTTTCTAAAATAGTGAGTTTTACCTCTTCTGACCTGTAACAATAATTATAAAGAAATATGTTTCGATGGGATATGCCTCCTTTGTGGAAACCAGTAGTTAAATCTTAAACAATGCATCATATTTTATAAATTTAAAGGTTTGTGTGTAACTGTCAGACAAATGTAGTGGAGTAAAATATATGATATTTCCGTCTGAGAGGTATAGGAGTATAAGCATTAAGTAGCATTAAATGGAAATACTCAAGTAAAGTACTGTCTGACACATTATTAGCTAAAAACCTCCTTTGAACAATAAAAACAATACTTAACTTCATCTATAACACACCTAAATACTCCAAATCTGTGGAAAACAAATCACTAACACTCTTCAGGATGTTCAGAGATCTGAAGCGCCACTGTACAGGCAATATTTTTTGTCCCAGCATGCTTTGCTGTTGCTTTATTAGCTAACTGAGGTTGATCAGGGGACTTCGGAGCAGTCACAAATGCTGTATCTCCATTTTCAGAGATATGGATGAGCGTGGTGACAAACCCAGTCTTTCCACCAATGTTGATCAAAGGCTGCACTCTACACTAAGTGCTTCATTTAAGGGTAATAAATTTGTCAGGAGGAAAAGCAGACGACATCGCAGTCGGTGTCAGTTTATGAGAGTGTGACAGATGAAGTTATGCCTTTGATTGTGTGAGCTGTCAAGTGATCGTATTAGCTCCAGTCTACCCGCTGCTGTAGTATGTGCAACATGAAATAATGGTTGTCAGTCCCTGACAGTGACTGGATGAATTCAGCCAAAATGAAGAAGCTGGCTGGTTAGCCGGTTGTTTGCCAACTTCCTAACAATGGGCTTCCCAAAGTTTTAATGTCAAAAACCCCAAATTCATGAATAATAACATAAGGCAAGATTGTGTCTTAATTTAGCATAGAACTGCCACTGTACACACTGCAAGTTAGGAGAAAAAATAGGCAAATGAAGGTTAAGAAACCAATGATCAGAACAGTCACTGAGATAATGTCTGTAGGCCTTTTTAAAAAGATGAATCCCTCCCAGGGATCCATCCCAAGAAATCTACTCTTTCCACTGTCAGCTACAAAATTGGTACCTGTCTTTGACCACCGATTTCTCTTAGTCTGATACTGAATATTATAGAAAATGGTTATGTAGAAAGAAGGTTATCTCCCTTGCTTAAACCGAACATGTGCTGATTGTTTAAGTAACACTTTGCCGATGGCTGATTTTTTAGATCACTGTTGAAGGAACAGTTCACCCAAAAATGAGAATTTCCGGAGCTTCACAGCAATTGCAACATTCTCCTAAACAACCGAAGAAGCTTGGGACTTTTAAAATGTAAAAAAAACAAGAGAAAAAAAACCCCACAGCAGATGTGATGCAAGCTTCCATGTATTAGGTAAACACCGAGGTATGCAGAGATTACGAGTTCTTGTTGATTTCGTATAGCAGCGCAGGTACAGTACATGTGTTCCAGCTTGTGCACCAGCTTCAGACAGGGCTTACGCTAACACTTTTAGCTTAGAGGCTACAATGAAGAGGGTGTAAATAATGTCTTTTCCAATCAATTTGGGCTCTTGGGGCTTCCAGAGACTTGGATTACACAGGACGAGCTGTATGGAGCCATTTTATGTTTTTTATTTTTCACTTTTTTTCTTAGAAGTCCCAAGCTTCTTCAGTTGTTTAGGAGAATGCTGCAACACTGTTTTGCTGTGAAGCTCCAGGAATGTTTAATAGATTGCCAAACTTCGCCCAATTTTCCATCAACATGGGGGTGAGTAGATACTCACAGAATTTTCATATTTGGGTTAACTGTTCCTTTAATATTTTAGGGGACGCAAACTTAAGATGTGGCAAAATCAATTTAAAGACACAAGTAACCGTAAATAAACACAAATTTGTTCAGGACAACACAAGCTGAGGCGAAGACGTGTTTGCATGAGTTAACAGAGATTTGCATTTACACCAAGGCTCACATTAAACTTTATACTTTATAAATTTTCACAGATGAGGAAAAAAACAGGGAAAAAGGGTACTCTCATAAAATAACAGAAGAATCTCTCAGATCAGTAAAAGGCTGACACACTGTTGTTGCTAGCTGTGTGTTCATTGCTAGTTAGCTTACAGTTAGCATCTGTACATTTGGTAACGTTGGCTGTTGGGAGCAAATAAACTGAGTAGACAAACAAACAGGCAAACAAATTTGATTTCGCTGACAGAATTACATTAACAGGTAACATATTTCCAAGTGAAGGAAGTGCTACATTTTTTTACTGCACAGCACTGCGTCCTAAGTCCCACACATGCGTTTAGGCATCAAATAGTTTTTTGTTAAAGTCAGAAAAATAATTTGGATTTTGGTTAATACAGTAAACATGTTTCTTAAACTTCAAATGACTGTGGATTTTTTCTGTATTAAACCAAGATTGCATTGTTTCCCTAACCCTTTAATGTGTAAACATAACTATAAAAACCTGCTGCAGTTGAAGCATACATTATCAGTGGAATATTTAACGATACGTTCAATATCAACATTTTGCAACTTGACAAAAATGTCCTTCAAAATGTATTTGCTGTTGCACATCAGTAGCATACAAACATAACTGGTGGTAGAGTGAACAGATCCTCTGGGTGCCTTCGCTGTTTCAGCTCCAGTGATGCCTCCGGTGTCAGTGCAGCCCGAACATCTCTGCCTCACAGCCATGATGTAATGCTCATTCAGAGACAAATACAGACATATGATATTACATCATCGCTACTAAACCTGGGTAGAGAGTGCACACACACATGTGCATACTGTACAAAACTGCACACACACACGCACATTTAGGATAATTAAGCTTTTGCTGCTCAGCCTCCATTGTTGACATTCAGCAGCCTTTCAGAACTTTTGAATGTGGTGCTAATTTGGCAACGACGGTGCCTTTTTATCATTTAGCAGATGCTTTTCAGTGATGTGTGATGCTTTGGGGGAAAATGAGTATCTCAGGATAGTCTTTAAGAGTTTGGTAAGTTGGTGGATTTTGGGGGGAAATGAGGCAGCTTTCAAAGTGTCTACACTCAGGGTGGGAATGACAAGACCAGGGTGCAGGAAGAGGCAATTATGTCCCCTGAAGAGTTGTTTGACAGTTTTATAGTGCAACATCTATTTTCTCTATCCTGCATATCGACATCTGTCTGGGGAAAAGAGTGCCATTAGTTCCTCTAAAACACATCTCAATAATTAATGTTATGCTTTGGAAAATCACTGAATATGGTGGATAGAAATGTTGTAGTTGGGCCATTGTTTTCACACTGGTCTGAAGAAAGTATCAGCCTCTATTTTCATAACACGCTTACGGGTATTAAACGTTCTTGACATGTTCTTACATGTTCAAAATGAGGCGCCGACAAACATAACTGCTACTTATGATGTGTGAAAATCATTTTAAATGCATCCAGTGCTCAAATGTCAGAGTTGTTTTGTTAATAATTAGATATTTGATAGTCTGTTATTTAAAAAAAAAAAAAAAAACCTGATAAGAAACATAACAAGATCAATAACCCGAGGATAAAGAACATCCACAATTTAGAAATTTCAAGTATTATATCTGTAACAGTCAATAAAATATTAAAGTTGCTGCAAAAACAGCTTTGTTTATATTCTTTTTCTCTATTTTTGGTCTTTTAGTTTAGCAAGTCATGTTGTTTGTACAATATGTTTTTCTCCTCATATGTGATTCTGAGTTTCCTTCGTGCTTATCTTTTCTGGTCCAGAGCTCAAGGCGGAAATAAAGCATATCAGGATGGCCATATGTAGTGTAGTTACACAGAAGTGATAAGGTTGAATTTCCAGTTATTGGAGTCCAGGACAGCAAATATTTACCTCTCCCTACTAACGGGCATGCCAAAGTATAATTACACTTCATAACTTCCAAGAAATTGCTTTCAACAATACATAGTGACTCATTGTCTGAGCATCATTAAGCTTCAAATTAAGGTCAGTAGAAGATGGGATTAAAATCAATACCAATTTTCTTACTTAATTTTTTAAAAACAACAGCAATTGCCTGCGTCTAAAATATAGCTGCATAACATTTTTTTTTTCTTATTCTGTCAGTATTCCTATAAAAGTTATTATACTTGACCAAATGAATTGTGCTTATAAATTCACATGAAGACTATAAAATACCAAATCCAGCAGGGCTAAATGTTGTATCAAAGGTATTTTATGGACTGAAAAAAATCTGAGAGATGAGATCTCAAGTTCATTTAAACCTGAGAAGTGAATTGACAACGCTTTTACAGTAGACACAATCTGTAAATTATGATATCATCAGTGAGATCAGTGAGTGAGCATACAGCATTTCCTCGGACTGTTTTGAATCGCCTCCGGTCACACACTCCCCGCCAAGTATAGCTTTCCGCTTAACTGTCTGTCGCAGTTAAAATACTTTATGCCCATAAATCACAATATATTTCATGAAACGCCTACAGTGTAAGCTGAGATGTTATTAATTAGCACATCAGCATTTGGGATCAATAACACATTCCTGTGAGATTTGTCAGAGCCTGCAACATACAAGATTTTCATTCCATCTTATTGCAGACAGAATGTGTCCATCAGATGCTAGAAAGAGGAAGAGGAGGCTACCCATGTGTCTTTTTAGGAGTCATTAGAGGTCCTTCTCTACAGTTTACAAAAACTATTACTCTTTAGCAAGCATCTCTTAAGCAAGCATTTGTAAATGTGTATGTCCAGAGAAAAACTGAGCTTCTTTGTGAAGCTACTCATGGAAAGATACACAGGTTGAGGCTGCAACAAAGGTTGTATAGCTCCTCTATCCATCCATCTTTCCCAAATTTAATTCAAATGTTGGATATGAACACCGCTCCAGGTTTCTCCGTCATTGCCCGCGTGAGCGTTGAAGTCCCCCCGCAGGACTATAGTGTCCCTAGATGGCACCCTTTCCAGGATGCCACCCAGAGACTCAAAGAAGGCCGGGTATTCTCAACTGCTGCGTAACAGTCAGAGGAGCTGCTGGGGGGAAGGCTCTTTGTGGTACCCATAACTGAACTTTCATGTAGGTGTCCTACGCTATAATATGCATCCAATACGATATTGTTTGCAGTCAGTATTCACTCTTATTTTACAGTTACTGGCCTGTAGCAGCCTAAATGTGCAGTAAAGTAAAAGAAGAATTTTACCACGTTGGCACTAAAGTTGCAAAAAAAAAATAGAACTTTGCCGTGTAATTTAGTTTGCAGGTCAGGTTTCTAAATAGCTACTTTTTAGATACACCATTGATTCAAGAAAGTGCTTGAAAGAGAATATTGTCTGTGCTCAATTCATAACTACTGTTGAGATATAGGGATTGTGCAGGCCAGCAGAGAAGCAGCGACATAAAGTCACCGTTTTGTTCCCTGTTGGATTCGTCGTGGGACAATGTTTGCTTCAAATGACCACATGAAGCTAGTGTAGTGGCAAGCCTCTACTAAGGCATGCAACCGGTCAATAGCAATGTCTAGTTCCATTTGTTAGATATGTTTCCATCTAATCGCAAGTAGCTGCCTGCAACACTGGATCCGTGATGCTAGAGCCGAATTCTCAGTCTGCATTGGCAGCAGTGTTTTGGGCAGCTATTGTCCTTAATAATTCTCGTCAATTAGTTTAATCCAAAGGTCTGCCTCTAATTGGATGTTTATCGGACCATAATTGGCAAACTGAAGTCGCTGGACTTAAAAATGCCACAACTGCTGGAGCTGACACGCTTAGCATCAGCAATCATATCGTGTTCAAAGTTGCCTAAATGACACATTTTGCCTCACATTTGGTAAAGTCGACGCTATCTGCTGACACACTGTCTGCAGGATCACTCTGTGTGCATAAACAGAATGACGTACCTAATAAAGTGGCCACAGTGTACACATGCAGTAAGGAGGAAACTGTCTGCTATGACCCACCTAGTATTTTCCCACAATGAATTTCATACTGTATTGTTGTGATATGCAAAAACTTCCTCATATAAATATACAGTACATCAATATATTGCGGCTTTTGTAACCAGTGAGAGTTCTTGTTGCCTCTCACAATTATGCGCGAGTGTCATCACTCTTTAGCTGAATACCCTGTAATATTATTTCTTCTCACTGTGAATTAGGGACTACGAAAATTACAGGCTGGAGGTTTGCCTCACAGTTTTATGAACTTTAAGTGCTGATATTGATGGAAGGGTAATGGTAGTCCTCGGCCCTGAGTGTAAATAGTATCTAGGGTGATTGCTCTTTTATCACGTGGAGAAAAAAAGCGGAGAATTGCTTAAAGGAAATGATAAAACGTGACATCCAACACGCAGGGCCTCAGACTGAAAACGCTGGTTTATATGACTGTATAATGCAATAAAGGAACTACCTAAGCAAATATTTGAGGTACCATTATACTTTAGATTTATATTCCACTGCATTTAAGAGGGAAATATTGCACTTTTTACTTCACTGTATTAATCTGACAACTATAGTTCCTTCACTAATTAAGATTTTGCATACAAAACATATGACATATGAAAATTTGATGTGTTAATATGGATTAAGATATTCAGCAGCATTTAATGTAGCTCAAAACAACTCCACCCTCCCAGCTCCTACACTGCCTAAACATTAACACATACCAATCCGATAACATAATTTATAATATTCCAACAACAGCAGGGGCAATTTGCTGCATAATGAGTACTTTTACCTTTCATACTTTAAGTACATATTGCTAATACTTTTACTTGATTTTGATTGCAGGACTTCCACTTGTGATTGCGGATCCAATTTTTAGGGTTTGAATAGTTCTTCCTCTACTGTGCTCTAACCCTGCAAAGGATGCAGTTATAGATAATGGGTGGAATGTAATAATACTAAAGTTTCTAATACATAAACAGTTTATTTATGAAGCACTAAAAAACAGAGATAACGAAGTGTTTTACAAGAGAAAAAGAAACAGAAAAGATAAACATAGACAATACATTACACACAAAAGCGAACCTGCATTTAAATACACACAGACAAATTTACTTTGAATATTCTCATATAGAGGCTCATTTGTAATGCATATCTAATGTGTCAAACTCCAACTCAGCTTTGTTATACTCTTGATCTTTGCAGGTACAGTAGGTGTATTTTAACATTCTGACAAGAGACTGCAGATGAAAATAAGTTAATATTTACTCATTCTGGCACGTTTCAGGTTTAATTGAATGTTGAATAATAATTATTGTGTGCGTATGTGTGTAATGTGTGTCAGAATGTAATATTTTTAAGTGGCTGCCGATAAAAAAAAAAGTCGCCCTTGGAATATTAAAAATGTTAATTTCTGTTTATTAAAGTGCAATATAGCTACAAAATACAAAAAAAAATCTTATATATTCATGTGAAGCTAAGACAACCAACATGCTACACAGTAGCTTCTAACCTCCTATGTAGTGTACTGTTCAGCTGAATATGTGATCTTAAGATCTGGCGGTGGTCCACGCTCTGTTCAGCATCACTCCACAGCTGAGGACTCACCGTCACACAAAAACAAAACACAATCTGAAAGTTGTGTTCCTTTGCTACATATCTAATCAATCTACCTGGCAGCTCCTCTGTTCGCGGTTAAGCAGCTGTTAAATGATTTTGGTTAATTCATATCTGGAGGCTGCCGTTACGCACAATTCCCGAAAAAGCTCTCTTGACACCCATGTCGAAGGGTTAAGATTTTTGATTCTCATCAGTGAGTCACTCCCTGGTCCTCCAACCCCCCTCTTGCCTTTTGGCCTCCCCTCTCTGGGAAGCTGAACATATAGCTGATATCTTTCAATCAAGAGCTCTCCTGTCCTTGCAATCACAGTGTTATTGTTCATCTCATGTTGTGGAAAGCTCTTTTGACAGAGCGCTGTGATGAATCACCTGGCTAAGGCTTTTGGAAAAGAAGGCTTCAGATCCCATCGCCCTCTTTTTCATGGAGTTGGGGAAAAAAAACAACATTCAATTCATTTCTCCTGCTCTTTCATGTCTCCTGCTGCTTTTTTCGTATCGTACACACAGTGTTTTAAAAGTTATTCACTGCAAACCCTCTTCTTTTCTTCTCGCTGGGCTTCGCAAAGCAAATATCTGGCGGGTTTAGTTCATAAAGGAAGCGCTTTTACTTGCTTAAGGTGCTGACGGCAAGGCACACTCTGTTATGTTGTAGGCTTAGAAAAACAAAACTTCGCAGGGTAAGTCTCAGCCGCCAAATTAAGTGGCAGAGGCTTCCAATTCTTCCCCGCTCATCCTGTGGAAAAACGAATCCCCTCACTCTTTTGTCCAGTAAGCTGTAGCAATGTAGAGAAACTTGTGCCCTTTTACAAGTTTGTCATGAAATTCTGCGGTCTTTTTCCTCTTATATCAACTCCTAAAAGTGAAAAGAGGGACAAATATAAACTTGCAGGAGCAGCATGTGCGCACATGATCGGGTCCAGGGTGAGTGTTTTTCAAAAGGTTGAACACATCATAGAAGAAACCGACTGTGGGAGAAGTGCAAATGACACTCCCTCAAACCAGGCAAAGAGAGTGATTTAGAGCACCTGTGATTTCACTACACAAGAGCACAATGTGCTTTCAAAGCCAGTCAATGATCACTCATTAGGCTGATTTTAAACGGCATTACACATGTGCAGCATCTATTAGTATTTAAATCATGACAAGCCACGGATTAGCATTTTCCTGTTAGAGAGCACCTTGCTAGGTTTGTTACCTGTGTCAGCTCTACCAGAGGGGTTGGGTGGAGCTGAGGGATTTGATGCAGCCAAAGGGAATTTATAGATCCAGACGTATTGTACCTGCCAGCTGTGCAGCGATCACTCCGCCGAATCCTCCAAATGCAGACATAACAAGCTTCCTGAGTGATGGGATACAAACTGTTGGACTGGCCTCCAAAAGCTTAACCTTAACCAAACACTTCAAACTTCAATGACACACAGATGAAGCTATATAAATACTGATATATTTATACATCAAGAAATTCCTGACCGCACCAAACACCGGAGTGATCTGCCAAACACCCCAGGGCATGACTTTTTATATGCTACTGAACAATTAAAACACCTTATTGAAGCCATATACAATGCAAGGAAATTATAAGGTGTACTTGATTAACGTCATTTGGAGAGAGAGTATAAGTACAGTTATTAAAAGTATTGCATACACACAATACAAAAGGGGATGTTAGATAAATGCCAGTTCTGGAAGGTTTAAAGGACGGAAGTTTTCTTAAGACCACATTTAAAAACACAACTTTCAAAAGTGTTTTCAAAGAGTCTCTTCCTATTTCATGCAGCCTGAAACGTCTTGAATGCAGGGCGTGTTTCAACATTTCAGCAAGGGGCACTGTTATTTTGTCACGATTATTTTTTAGTTCTTTCATGGCAATATTGAATGAGGCGATCTGTACAATTAAGGCACAGAGGCTTCAGCAATGTGAAGTTCGGAGACCTGGACAAACCCTTTGCTGTCTGCAGCGGGAGGCCTGACACCTGGGCAAACACTGCAGCCCGGTGATCTGTCATCAGCTATGGAAACCAGCACCAACCTGGTCGCTTTTGTCAGCGCACAAAAGAAAATGCCTCAAATTAATTTAGCACTCGGCATTCATCTTCTGTTGAGGCTTAAGACCTCATCTAAAGCTTGCGAAACAGCAAGGGGCTCATGGGGCTTCATGTAAGAATTTTGGCTCATAGGTGAAGCCAAACGCTGTTAAGACGTGACATGTTGACTGTTTAGTGAAGTATGTGTATCCTGTTAATTCAGACAGTTGGTAATACCAGGGATCTACGAAGCCCTCAGATGTACTTCTGTGTGTACCCTCCGTCTCTGATCTCTTTTACTCAGCCTTTCCTCCACAATGCCAGACCTCTTGAGGACATACACGATAATTGTCCCCCAGCCTTCTCTCCACAGAAAACTTCAAACGGAGCATTGCCAGTTCAAGATTATGTTGAGTATTGCAGTGATGACTTCTAAGGCCCTCAAGTGGTGATATGTTGAGTTTTGTGGTGGCCGTCCTGGTGACTCGTTGCTCAGGTCTTAAGTAAATATTCGCACAGTCTGAAATGCAAATGATTAATATCGTTTGGCTTTTGCACACTGTCATGTGGTATGACTAATCATTTTGCGCTGGAAAATGTACGTCACAACAAATCCAATGGCTGATTCACCTGATTTACAAAACAAACTGTAATTTTATCCAGATTTTTGTAATGAAAAAATACAGAGTCCAAAACAAAGAGGGTGGGGAGATCTTTTCAAAGTCCCTGCAAAAATGAATATAGTTGTTGTGAAGTCCTCCAAAGTCCAACTTTTTATTCAAATTACCCTTTTCCAAGTGTCATTTACATTTAAACAGAAGGGAAGCATCAAATCAACCAAAGCAAACAAGTACATCTCTAACTGCAGCTACATAAAAAAGAATAATTAATTGTAACAGTAGATAAATTCTACAAATACAAACTTGGTGTCACTAAAAAGGTTTTTTCATTAACAGCTAAAATAACAGAAAGTACTATTTTGTCCAGTTAAATTGCATATTTGGATGAGGTAATAGGACAAAACAAAGAATAAAAGTATATCTTTTCAACCCTTACTCTCAGAAATTACATTTATATATTGTATTGAGTAAACTGAAACTCCAGCTAACAAAGTGCTTTTGTTGCCTAAACATAGAATGCGAAACCCCAATCTCTTCCGTCCGAGTCCTGCACTTCGTATGCCCATCATCCACCTCCACCACCTCTGTATGACTTGCATTAGTAGAAAAAGGTTGCTGCCTTCACTCATGGTTGCAATTACATAGATTAAAAAGCACATCTGTGAAATGAGTAAAATGAGTAAAATACATTCTGTGAAGGAGACATAAGGGGGAAGAAATAATTCCTATGAAAACTGTTGAAAGTGTTTTGGTGGATTATCCAAAGTAGCATTGACACTTGCTAGAAAGAGATGCTGCTGATGATTTGTCTTAAATCTCATTTGTCAATACTACGAGCACCACAAATTGCAGGCAGAAATCTCAGAGGCTGATATCTCATTGCATTGCTAGATCCTGCTATAAGTGATACAGTTTTATTTGTGCATGTGCTGCATTCTATTTCTATGCTTTAACCATTGGACTGCACATTAACTGCATCAGCTATTAATACATACGTTTATTGCAGGTATGGCTGCTATAGATTCCCACAAAGCATAGGACAAAAGGAGTAACCTGAGCGCCATTTCCATGGTAACACAATGTGGCTTGGCTGCAATCAGTGCAGCGTAGCTATGGCTGTCACACAAAGCCATTCAGCCAGTCAAATGACGAGAGACCCTGAGAGTAAGACGGAAGGAGAGCCAGTGTGACAGGGCCTTTTCTTCTGAGTGGTGCATTATAAGGCACACTGCTCAGACTTGATCACACACCAGAGGAACTCATCTTAAGCTCTTTAAACTAGCCAGTAATCCACCAATATGTGCAATGTGACATGAATCTTTTGGCTGGAAAGGAGGGCATGCTACTGCATCGCATTCAGGTCACCTAATTCCTTGTCAGCATTATCCATCCCACATCCATGTTATTATTCTTAACAATACTCGCTTTCAGATCAAGCACTTAAAAGGGAGTTAGCATATCTTCTGGATTTACTTGAATGGCAGGAGAATTTGGCAACCACATCAACATGCAATGCCAGTTATAACTCAAATATTATTTTCGCCATGACATATTTCCTTTAATTCTGCTGTTAATTGCATAATATACTGCTGCTACTGAACTTCAAGATTAAATGTTAAGTCAGAAATGTCAGCCGGTGATCCATGGCCACTTAATATTTGTAGAACAACCAGGCTGCTTTAATGTGATGAACCCCCTTGTTTGTACCTATAAAGGCACATCAACTAATATATAGAGCGGATTCTGATCTACAGCTAATCATGAATTCTGAAATGGTTGCTATGTTTTGTTGTCTGGGAATATTTAAATAATCCCTCACTACAAAATGATTTAAGAATAGGCCTAACTGGGCACATGTGCCTGTTCAGTATGTGAAAATGTTATTGGTTAGGTTTTGGCAACTAATTTGGTTATCCTTAGATAAATGGCCATATACTATAAATTTAAGCTAAATAGAAATGTATATTAATAGAATATTTTTAACATAAATGGAGACAATTTGCTTTTCTAAAAGTATGTACTAAAATCTGCAAAAGCCCTTCACGTCTACAGAAAAAGTACAACCCCCAATACCAAAAAAGTTGGGATGCTGTGTAAAACAAATAAAACAGAAAGTGATAATTTGCTAGTCCTTTATACTCAATTGAAAATAGTATATTTATTGTTATACCTCATGAACTTCATTATTTTTTGTAAATATATGCTTACTCTGAATTTGATGCCTAACAACACATTTCAAACAAGTTGGGACCATGTTGTTTTATACAAGTTGTTTTATATACAGTCAATGGTTGAGACGGGGGCAACAACAGATTAACAAAGCTGTGAAACTGTGAAAAAAAAGCACCTGTTTTCCACAGGTAAACAGGATGGTTGGTAACAGGTGATAGTATCATGATTGGGTATGAAAGGTTCAGTCGTTCACAAGCAAGGATGGGTTGAGGTTCATTACTTTGTGATACAAATGATCGCATGAATTTGTTTGCAGATGATTGTATTCTGTTTTTATTTACACTTTACACAGCGTCACAACTGTTTTGGAATCCAGGTTGTAAGTGAAAGAAATTGATTTATTTTGGTCTAGTAAGACAAAAAAAAATTTTTTTTAAAGATTTAAAAAAAAATAAAAAATACATAAAATGTAACTAAAAAGCTGTAGGCTGCAGCCGCAGCTTATGGCGCTTAAAACTTTATCACAAACAGCACTTTACCATATTCAAACTTTTACAAGCTACACAGTCTAGTTCATGATACACATGGCTCTTTGCACATTCAAACTCATACACAAGATTTCATCCATCCCGCTGATTATGATGGGATATCAAACAATATTTATCTATCACACTACTTTTAAATAATTTTTTAAAAATCTCTGAAAAGTACTCGACATTTTTCAACTCATCCTCAAGATTGTTCCATAAATTCACCTTTTTTATTGACCCCTTTTAAAAGGGGGTCTTCATCCTCATAGACGTTCAGCTTCCAAAGTGAGAACACCAACATATTACCTCTTTGCTGGCATGTACTAATGTTAATCACAGTATAAGCGCCATGTTACATTAATGTCATTGGTAAAAGGTTCTGATAAAAAGCTCAAAAAACTATTAAGTTATTTATAAGAACTTAATTGAGTATTTTATTATTCAGTCCCCAGTTTACAAATCCTTCGATGTAGCCAGAGGATGAACAATACACTTTGTCAGGCCACTGGTCTCATGGCTGGCTTTCCTGCAGTTTTCTTTTCAGCGACAGGTTAGCCACCAGGGCAGATTAAGCCTTCTCCCCTCCCCAATCATCCAGTAATACCAGCAGGCTGTATAAAGCCCATGTTGGGTTTTGCCTGTTGAATGGTGGCTTATGGCAGCTAAAGACCTCTAGAGGGGGAATCCTGAGGGGATTACTCTCACGTTCTCCATGAAGTGGGAAATCAAAACAGTCTTGAGCGTCTGGGGTTGATCTCAAACACCCAGCATTCCCCCACATGCACACACGCACACGAACCCACCCCACACACACACACACACACACACATATATCTACGCTCATTTACAAACATGCAATTACACAGTCGCACAAACACACACACAAACACACACACGTAAACTTTAGGCATATTGGACGCTCCCATCCTTCTTAGCCATTGACACCCAGGGTTTTTTTGATACCCAAGCATAGACATCTAACAAGGGCCAACTCCACTCTGAGAGGATTAGTGTAAGTCGGACTGATAATGAAATCATGGGCTGAGTAGCTCTTTGGAGGATTTTATACAAAAGAGGCCTGAATTACTTTGTCTTTTCTTTTTCAAATTCTTTATTCTATACGGTGAGAACATTAAGAACAGTATGAATTCTGCAATGCATGTCGCCCTGTGGTCCCCCTGTCCCACTGTGCAGGGGACCCTAACATTTCCACCGTCCATAAAGAAACTGCTTAGCCTGCTCTCATCAGCAGCGGAACACATCGTCATGGCATTAATCTGCTGTGAGGCCTGCATCCTCTTTCAGCACAAGAATTTCGACCGGGATTACACAGACGATCAGCGTTCTCTCGCGTAAATAGATTATTGCACAAACTAGGTACAAATAGGAGGCTGGGCTACAATGAATCTTCAAGTGTCATCATGAATTTCTAAATTATCATTTAATGTAATAATCCAGTCTACAATTCTGGTAGAGTTATCCCTCAGTATCTTTATGATCGTATGCAGTATTTCATATCGTATATTGTGTAAACTGTATGATTTGATTTTGAGTCTTTAGCGTATAGGCGTGCAACGACTTTTTTTTTCTTTTTCATTTGAATAATTTTCTTGTTCTGTTGCAGAAATACTCTCTTCTGGAAGAATGTGTATATAAAGTATGTAGTCATGTTGTTGCTGTGCTGTGGTTTTAGAACACTGATATTCCTAATATTGGGTAATATAAAAATGCTTTATCCTGACATTATATTAGTTTTCTGAATCACTGCACTGCTTCACGACTACATTTTAATGCTTCCCTGTGTACAGTACATCCTACAGTGATTGTGTCTGTTTAAGTAGGCCTAAAAAAATCAAAACAAAGTCAAATATGATATGGTTGTTTAAATTAAGTGAATCATACACAATATTTCAAAACTTCACTTTACTTACTTTAACCAGGTTTTCCTTTGGCTACTTGCTGTACATGACCTTGACCTTTGTTACCACTGGCACTGATGTGACCAACAAAGAGGGTATATTCTTCGAACTAAGTTAATGCCACAGATTCGTTAATGTGCACTCTTTTGTTTTGTTGAGCATTTATGTGGTTATATTGTGTCATGTTATGTCATACCACAGTTAATGTTGTGTCGTGTGATGCCATGTCATGAAATGTCATTCTATGTTGTCATGTTAATCTTAATGGCAGAAATGTTATTTATGTCACACTAAGTCATGTCAAGTAATTTCATATTACATCATGTCATCCAATGGACTGTGTAATGTGATGTAACCTGATCTCATGTCATAGAATATCAGTCACATTATATCACATCATGGAATGTCAAGGACAATGCACAATACATATATTGTACCAGATATAGCTAAAAGCTAATTTTCATAGCCTCTTGATGGAGGCTATCACTGATGCACAGGTTACAGAGGAAAAGAATCAGTTCTAGTTAATTAAAACACTGCATTTTGTAAATAAAACAAACTAACGAAAAATAAACACAATATGAAAAAGTAAGCAACAAAACAACCATTTTTAAATAAACAACTAATAAATAATACTATAATTCCCACATGGAGGTCACACACCCTCAGCAATCCCAACATCATTAAAAACAGACAGTCCATCAGTACAAGAAATTACCAGCCAAATGCTGTCTCATATTGTTATGTTATATCATCTGGTGCCAATGTCATGTCACGTAATGTCATGTTATGTTATTATACACCTTCATTCTGTGATATGTTATGCACCGCATTAGAAAGAACACATTTATTTAGAAACTTCATTAGAAGCCAAACTTCAGTGAAACCATTCATAAGGACCTGTCCACCCACACCGTCACATCATCAAAGGAGGATTTCCAGTGGAAGTTATTTTTTAGCGTTTACAATTCGAGTGAGTCATACACAAACGCCCTCTCAATTCTGTTTGAGGCAACACAACCGTAAACAGCTGTTACTTGTGAGGTTACATTTTTGTGTGGGATATTTGTCAATGGTGTGGACTTATTTCAGTTCTGGTCAAAGCATAAAGATTTCCTTAAAGAGTTGAGTCACAATCCCAGTGAAACTGACCTGTAGCTTGTGCACAAAAGGCTTGGGGAGAAATGTAGGTCAAAAGCTAATTATGTGGTCTGGCAAGTGGGGCTTATATCAAGATATTTCACAAAGACTACCACAGATCTGCCTGCACATGTTTGCTCAAGACATGTACCATGTGATCGGTTAGGCTGTTATTTGTTTGGGTATGGAATACAGTCACACCTTCACCTCATGAACTTAATGGGTCTTCAAAAGCCAAAGTCCAAATGTCAGTGCAAGCTGTCACGATGCTTTTGTTGACTTAAATCAAAGAGAGAATACAACAGCGACAATCATATTTGTCAAACCCATCCCTTTTTGGAGGGTCTCACAGAAGAGCAGTAATTTAGGGATCAGGAAGGGAGGGCCACCTGTTGAAAGACAGAGGGTAAAAGGTATCTTCACGCCTTCCCAGCATGCCTCTGTACACAGCCAGGAAGTACAGTTTCAGGACTTAACATTGCATTCCACAAGACTGTGATCTCACAGGAATGCTGTTCTCAAAGTGTGTGAGATTAATATTTAACACAGCGCTGGTTGAAATGCAAAACAGAGCCTGTGGTTTGTATGGCTGTGTTTTCTTAAGAGCTCTGCTGCCACCGTTATCAGGCTCTTGTTCATAACAAAGTATTTATGGGTTATTTCAAGTGATTGATGCACAGGTGGGTGTGTTGTTGTTGTCGCACAGTACATGCTGACTTTTAAGGGCACAGGCAATATTTTTGTCCTGTGTAGTCACTGTGTTTTCACCATGCATTCTAACTAACAATACTATAATAGACTAGTCATGATACAACCAAAATCTGTAATCCCCTGCTTTAAGAAGAACCACAAAGAAGAGTATAGTTATTGAAGCTAACGCAAAAGGCCACATTGTCTTGATAAATTAACTCCTTTTAATTTTTACAATATCACAATTAAAGAAGGAACAAAATGTGTCTAAACAACAAAATTTTAATGTTTTTCATTCATTTCATCCAAGGAAAGTTATTTGTGAAACACAAATTCGTACCTGGAAGGTGTCCATTTCTCCGTTTGTCTCCCTGAAATAATTTATACACCGCTGTCCATTCTATCTTATGTCTTCTGTTCAGAGACATCCACCACAAGGTAGCATCTACCTAAATCAAGAGCAACCTGGGCCCTTGTCAGATCCACATATTGCTATAGCAAAAACAGCCGGGTCATTGATATATGAACAATGTGACAGGGCAAATGGAGCAGGCTGAGACTGGAGACGCAGGAGAGATGGGAAACTTTAGCTATAATGAAGATGTATGATGTGTCTCCTTCAGTTCTTCTGTAGATCATTCAGAGTGTCATTCCTGGGCCCCTTCCAAAGTTAGTATGGTCTCCAAATTCAGAGGGGCGGATCTAGATTTGATAGATGGTCACCAAATTAAACCAAGAGCATATTCTAAATAATAAATGTCATTTACCCAATGAAAATGTAATAATATAGCAATTTATTGTGCCTAATAATATGCAAACAGATCAGATTAGATACTAGACACTGATGCTGTTAACCTGCAGTATAGATTACAGTGTATATCCACTGACCAGTCAAAATGTTGAAGAAAAACAAATGCAGTTGCAGGATTATTTCATGCAGTTGTGACATCTTTACTCTTCATCTCTTTGTGCTTAAAATTAGTAACACATCCTCTGCTTGACTTCTGTTCAATATATATGAGTAAGAAACTCACCTTTGACAGGAAGCAGTATCAACTGCAAAGTAATGTTAGACTATATGCATCCTTCTGTTAACTCTGTTAATCTAAATACAAAATGTGACATAAAAACAATCAATGAAAATATACATATTAGAGTTAACTTTAAAAATAGGAAAGGAAACCAAAGCTTGTAGGTAAAGAATGTGGAGAGTCTCAAGAAATTGAACAAAAAAAACCAAACTGTTGGTCAAACATAACTCCCTCGGAGCAATCATTGCACTGATTGGGTGACAAAGATGAAAAAGGCCTTTTCAATAACTCAGACTAATGTTGTGCCTTTGCTCAGACCGGCTGTTGCCCTGGGTGCGTGTGAAATGCTTGGCGTGGACAAAGTAAACCACGGCCGGTGCCCATGCTCCATTGTCCTCAAAGCCTCCTAAAGAGGTCTCTTCACAGGTCCAGCAAACACACTCTCCAGACTCTTGGCATATCTCTGAAGATCCTCCTTTTGTGTGAGGAAACACATTACTCTCTCAAGGAGAGAAACAGGGGAAACAAGGCAGCACTAGTGAAAAGGCTTAAGTATCGCACCCCCCACCCTAGACCGCCTCTTCTCCTTGCCAGATGATAATTGGGACTGAAACACTTTTTTTGCTCCAAACCTAATTCAGTGAGTAAATTGCAACATGGGAAAAACATGAATGGGGGCCCAAGCTGTGTGGTGACTCAGCCACAGAGACGCTAAGAGTCGCTCTTTGTGGTCTTCTACAAAAGGGAAATGTTCTGTTAATCAGCATTGTTATATAAGTAAGTGTGCTTTCCTTCAAAACTATGTGATTGAATGCTCTGAGGGGGTGAATGAAAAATATTGATAGTGAGGGATGAGCAGTAACATCTCTCCCTCTAGTTCCTCCCGTCGAAAGTACGAGTGTGTAGTGTGACTGCATCGATCGGCCATTTCTCACAGCAGTTTAATTCCTTGCAGTTGGCATGGAAAACAACCCGCAATGCTGACCTGACCAGCTTATACTGAATGGTTTCCTTCTGCTTGTATGAAGAAAAGAAAAAAACGCAAAGCAGATTAAAATTCAATGAGGAATGCAAAAAATGCCTTTCTGAAAGGATCAGCCTAAACAGAACACTTTAAACTGTGCTGCACAAATGTTTACTTCACTGACATGCGGAAAAGGTCGACTAACTAATGGATACACCTCACAAAACTGCTGTTGATTTACAAAGCAGCTGCACGAGTAGGTTATATAGAGTTGGATGCAATGTTGCAGTATTCGACTAATATGTGTATCTCTCCTGATTTCCAACTCGGCCAAATCATACAGTAGGTGTTCAAGTCACATAAACTGCAAAACCGCTAATATCCAAACACAAAAAGTACAAAAACATGGAGCCCTGTTCAAAGAAAACATATTCATACAAGTCACATTCCTGTTTATTTCTATTGTTTGTCCTAAAATGCTGTTTGAAAAATAGATGCCATCACCTTAAAATATCTCTTGGCAGTTAACTTGATTGAGAATCGTACAGGACTCCAGATTATAATGTTCCTGGTGTCCTAAATGATAATTTATCCAAATGTGCTGCTAAACAAATTCAAGAGCTGTCTTGTGGATCAGGATGGCATCAAGAACTAAACATCGGTGAACCTTCATGGAAGGTTTGGGGCTACCTTAATGTCTTACGGACTTGGAGACTTGATTACCAATTTGGTTACCGTTCAGTCTGTGTAAAATAAGTCGAGATGCTTAGCTTAAAAACAACAAAATATGACTTAACCTCAGCCCAGATAAAATGTATTCTTGTCTTGTCTTCTCTGTGCCACTTTAAAATGAAGCCAAATAAAACTTATGCAGAGCAAATTATGAATGAAACAGCCTCCATACAGTAGCTATTAATGCCCTAAAACATTAGTCAGGTCCTTCTCACACCGGGGAAATAGGTTGAAAATAAGAACAAGAACATACAAAAGTATAGCTTCAGGCAATCTCAAGTGATAATTTTCCAAATTGCTAGTCTCCTCTTTCTACTGTCTCACCGTACAGGTTGAAATCCCTCCCTCAGACAGACGTCTCTCTCATTACCCCTCTTTCCATATACATATGATGTGAACAGGTAAACAGTAGTAGCACTATAGCGAGCTGTATGTACGTTAGCTAAGCTGCATTATGTAATAATATCACAAGAGAGGTGGGTTTGCGTCATGGAGAGAAGTGGCACTATTTGTTTGGACAGGCTATTGTGAGGGTGGGTATGTGTGGAACATCACCTCAAATCAGCAGCCAAACCAAAACGTATATTTTCAGATTAGAATCATACCTGAAGCCCATCACCATACATTAGATTGCATCATTTTGTGTATATGTTTTGTTACTTTTATGTAACCGAGTACATTAGCGGAACACAATGTTCTTGCTGCCCCATTGTAAGGATCCTGGGAATGTGCTCTACGTTTCCTGGCGTATTCTGTATATTCGCCGCCTGCAATGGCTAGCAAACCAAAGGACATAAAGGATGATAATCTCCTTGGAATTCCACTGCATTTTCTTATAGAGACGAGGGGAGTGATGGACAGTGGGGTTGAAAGGTCAACGGGACCAGTTTGCTGAGGCCCATCTGTCGGCTCCTGCTCTGTTTACGCACCATCTCAGGAGTGAAAGGCGAGCGTCTCAAGAGCTATCCTGTTCTCATAACACCACAACGCCTCATATTGGTGGAGGAGACACAGAGGGGAGCTTGTGGTGGTCTGCGCCCAGCTACTAGCAGTGTTCCCCCTCCTATTCATTGTCTGCTCTTCCGACAAGACCTGCAGACAAAACCTAATAAACGGCAGAAAAGGCTTCAACTCGAGAGGGCCTTCAGTTTAGAGATTCAACGCTTTCAGCTTTGATGCTGCGGATTTGAAGACAGTTTCAGAAGATGAAGGCTTGAAATTCATGAAAGGTTATTTTGAGCTGAATCGTTTCAAAACAGAGATATTTATAGATCACTTTAAGGAACGGATTTGACACATCTATAGATATGCAGAGATAAAAATAAAGATTAAAAAACAGATGGTAAATGGTGTGCGTGCGTGTCTGGACGTTTGCTGTGTTCCCTTTTCAAAGGCACACAGAATAATTACAAATATCACCATCAAAATGGGATTAACAGTGTAAAATATAATGTGGTTGCTGCAATTAGAGAGGAGGCTTCTCATTAGCTTCATATCAGCTTGTTTATCAGTGTGTTTTTCTGTTTTCTTCGCACCATATCAAAGTAAAACTGTCTTCATATCCCAACTTAGAAAGAAAAGTTTTCGTGCCTTTAAAATGACACATTCAAACCCGGAGGCTTGCCGCGTATGAACTACTCTAAGTAAGTGCTTCATACCTGCCATTTTGACTCGACAGTGAGTCGTTTCATTCACAAAATCTATGATTATATGTTTTAATAACACCGTGCCACTGGATGAGAGTAAGGATGGCTGACTGAATATCAAATGGTGATATATACAAAATGAGATGGTTATCCCAGCCATTTGAAACTACGATACTGTATTTAGAGTGCATTTTGCCTTAACTTGTAAAAATTACAGCCCTGGCTATGTATTTAAGAGGAGCTGACTACAGTCGGAAGGCAATATATGAACAGCCCACGACCACATTAAACAGCACTTTAATATTTGGCTTCAAAGGGTAAGAGCACCAGGAGCAACCACCGACAGCAAAAACAATAATTTTCATACATCATTATAAATATTAGTTAAAATTCAAATCTACTTTTCAGTGGGATTTTTATTATGTTTACCTTGTGTAATGAGAGGTTTGGGTGATGGATGTGTGAGAAAAAGTCCTGCTAGCTCAAGAGAGTTTGGATTTTTTTTTTTTTTTTAAATAATTTTTCATATATATAGATTTTATTTTGCAGGTTACAGCTTGAGTAAATTTTGCCAGGCAATACTGTCGTCATTGAAAGTTTTCCGTTTTCCTGCTGATAATTAGATGAGAAGATCGATACCACATACTGTATTTCTGAAAATGTGAAACAATTTCTTTAAAGTTTGAAAACCTTTTAAACAAGGCAATAAACATAATGTTTTTATTTTAATTTGACTGGATTGAAAGAGAGAGACCGCAATGTAAAAGTGAAGTGTTTTGAAATCATCAAAGGAAACAAGAAGGGAACTTTTAAATGTAGAAGTTATTGTGTTTTTATTCAGTCACTTATTTGTAAAATTTACAATTTACAATATTATTTTGAGGATGTAATTACCAAAACAGCCCTGTGAGCAATGTTCATTACATTATTCGCAAAGTTTAAGCTGAACATCAGTCAAACACTTGAGTGGTCAAAAGGAAACAATGAGCCTAATCTTTAGAGATAACTTCTCTTTGTGTTACAGATGTGTAAACAGGGGAAATTCCTATTGTTGGCAGATGTACCAGCAGGTCTAGAGAGTCCTTTAGGCATCTGCTATGTACATTATGGCCTCAGGAGACACAGCCTGAGGAGCTCAGACAAAATATTCAAACCCCAAATACAAAAAAAAGTCACCACACAGATGAGCGAAGAAACATTAATTGTCTCGTCAACTCGCGAAAAACATGCACAATTATGTCACCTTACTGTAATTTTTTTTGCAATTCAAGAGTAAGTAGCAAAAAAATTACGATGTGACAAATAGGAACATCAAAGTTCTTGTGAAACATATACTTGTTTTGTGTAGACAGACCTGAGCATGCCCGGACAAGCCTGTATGAACATTTAATAAATCTTACATTGAAGGAGGAAAACCTTTAAAACAGATTGATTAAGTGCTGACAGCTTTATGACAAAATTACTATTGTTGCACTCAGAGCACTCATCATTAGTTAAATCAATGGTAAGGCATGATCATTTATACTATACCGCACTTCTAGTGTCTGAGTCAGCCCTTTCATTTGGTCCAAGTCTATCACCAGTCCCCAGAATTACAACACAAAGGTTCTCCTAACAGCCAGTAGTTATGACAGTAGCTGTCATGTGACACCTTTAGCCTTGAGTATGTACTTTATATCTCAGCAAAGTTGAAATGAGATTATTATTATTATTATTATTATTATTATTGTTATACAGGGAATAATAAACTTACACATGTTTCACTTTAGATAATATAATGGGTTTAAATCATGTGGGGTATTTATTGAGTGTATAAAATATTTTATTTGGCTGAAGCCCAAATTAGCCAAACTTAGAACAAGCTTATTACATCTTGATAGCCTGTACAGCACAAATGTGTGGCCTATGTATGAAATGGTCGATTTGGTAGCAAGGTCCATGAAATGCTTTTTAAATTTAGTTAATTTCAATTTTCATTGTCTTTTCCTCGTTATTATGGCTAACATGTTAGCAAACATCCAGTTGGCATGGAAGACATTTGCATTCGTTTGGAGTTTCTGGTCACCAGTGTTGGGCAATTACTTTATTAAATACTCATTACATTACTTTCATCCGTCAACAACTAGCTTAGCCCCAGTACTGCATGCCTATTGGCTCTTTAGCTGCCAAATGCTTCACTATGTTCACCAGCTAGCTGCTAACTTCCTGAGCAGGTAGCTAACAGTAGGTTAGCAGTAACAGACTGAACCATAACAGTAGAGGTAAAGTTGTGGGTGGTAAAACCAAAACAATGAGCTGAAAGATACTAAAACACTCTGTAAGGCTGAGAGAAAACCAGAGTCTGGTTATAATTATTTAAGGGTTCACTACAAGCTACATCTTTCACATTACACAAAGTACAGCACCTAAATTCTACTATTAATTAATCCTACAATATTGTAGGTATTTGTGCTGTCTTGTCATGACATCTTGAACATACTGACAGCTAACCAGGTGGAAATTCATTATGCTGTTTCGTGTCTTAGGCATGAAACTTTAGCAGGTGTACCTGAAGTAAAACAACAGTCTTTGATGCACATGAAATGGAAAAACACCCCAAACAATACCAACTTGTGTGAGTGAAATGATTAGGCTAAATCACATTTGTTTGGCTAAAGCAGCTTAGAGGACTGGCGAGGGGCTTAAGAAATACCAAAAGTCTGACAAAACAACAAACAGTTGGGTCTAATGGCCTCATTCTGTCTGCGTTTAGGTTCATGCTCATTATACTTCATGCAAAGTTCAAATTTAAATGTTCAACAATGGCCATCATGTTTTAACAGCTTTTTACTACATTGTGCTACACAGTGTGTGCATCTGTTCATCTGTGCAGATATTGAAAAAACACAAATACTGAAAGGTATGAGCTAATTTCTTTATCAGAGCGTGATTTTAGTGAGATATTCCATAAAGGCATTTAGAATGACACTTGTCATCATTGTAATGAAGCTGGTGGGTCCAGAATTATCACTCAGTTTTGCTTCTGACTGAAGGAAAAATCAACCCGTACCCTTACAGCGTCACTGCCACTGCTAGAAGTCTTGTTGCTGGCAATTCTTGAGTTTTGCCTACTTCTTTTAAGTGCTCGCTGCAACTTTGAATCTCACTCGACACATCCCCCTGTCAAAATGGGGCAATCTAATATGCCCTTAGCCTCGGGTCAGCCCCTTCCTTCAGCAACAGCCACACAGCTCCAGCAGTTAGTAACCTCATCTCGTTCACATCATCTTTCACAAAAGGTGTGTCTGTTTACAAAACCCTGGCAAACGCGACACTTACCACGTCGGCGGGTACAAAGCCGCAGTCGAGTGATCTGGGCCTGGCAATGAAAGATGAAAGCACAGACTGAGGCTGGTGCTCTGAAGCACGTGTCTGGATGATGCTCTCATCGGCCTGCAGACGGACAGGTGGAGGAGAAAGAGTGCAAAGACGGCAAAGAGACGAGAGCAGGGAGGACAAGGGGGTTAAGCCCCGGCCAAGGCTGTGCTAATGTTGTTCCTGTGTGATACACTTTGATATGTACACTCCACCTGAGCCCAGACTGTGTGTGTGTGTGTGTGTGTGTGTGTGCGTGCGTGTGTGTGAGGAGCGATAAGCAGGGACTTGTCAGATGCTTTATGGGATGCGCCGTTTGTTTATTAATCACTAGGTTCTGTGATGTGTCTCTCATCACCCCAACAGGTATAATTAAGCTTTAAAGGGCATGGAAGGCTTGATGTGTCTGCAATTCATTTTGTTTTATCTCCTTGTTCCTTTTGAAGTCACTTCTGCGTGGGTAAGCTGCGAGTGTACATTATGGAGCGTGTGTGTGTGTGTGTGCGTGTGCATGCATGTACAGTATGTGAGTGTGTGGAAATCTCTGTATGGTCAGAGAGCTTCTTAATAAAGAATTTGTCTGTGGTTCCCATTTTGCAAGACCTCAAAAGTGTCTGCTTGTTTGTCACGGCAGCTTGTTTAGCCTGACACGTCTTGTTTAGCCTCTGTGGATTCACTCGTTTTGAGGAGTGACAGTTCAAAAGGTTGTCAGTTTCTGATGGCCAGGTATTGTGCTGCTTGTATGACATCTTGGGTTCCCAGCAGGCAGCTGCAGCAGCCTGTTTTTCAGCACGGGCATGTGACAGATGTTGGGGGGGAGGGGGGGGGGGGGGGATAAACAAAAAGCTGTCTAATTGTGACTGACGTAGCGCTATTGACCCTATCAAAAGGTCAAGCGAATTGGAATATACATCAGAGAAATGTTTGAATTTCATGAGTTCTTCCCCACTTCATCTCTCCTAAAATTGATCTGTGGTGTCAAATGAGATATGTTGAGTGGGACTACATGTAGGAATGTAAACAAGGCCCGCCTTGATCTTCCATTTCAGCTCTCTGCTAGTATGAAAGATCCACATATTTAGCTTTAAAGAAACATTTAATGAAAGTTAATATGAGCTGCTGCAACTTCAGGGCCTCTTTCCCATTAGTCCAAGCAAAATGACATCAAAGTTGCGTCTGAAATATCCAGTTTGATAAGGCAACATAGGCTATCAAAACATTTTTGCTAACTGTAAGTAGGCCAAACCGTTGTCCATGCCTACTTCTTGATTCTGTTCCATGCCATTCTTTGTCAGAAGCAGGCGAAGGTGTGAAAAGATGAGAAGCTCACCTGTTTACTTTGGCAAAGGAGACTGAGCAGGCAAACAGCCAGTAACCTGTCACTTCCCCCACTGGATCCTGTGGTTGTGTCCCCTCACATGTAAGTGAATCGATGCATGCAGAAATGTTACCTGGCATTGCACTTAACATGATGAGCACAGGTCGGAGGAACATTTCTGGATCAGTCCCGCCTGGAGGAGCTTAAATTAAAGGTGGTATTTCTCTGAGGAAAAAACGGATTCTGTCAGTGAGAGAAGACTTTATTTTTGCTTATCTAGGGTGGAACAGTTGAATATACATTATAGATGAGAATGACACTATTTTGATTTCGATACATTTTTTCCTTCTCTGTATTTGGTCCAATGCTTCCCTCTTAAACTAACTTTGAATATCCAACTTCCCTTCCCCCGCCAGTTTAGAAGATGTCACACCTGAATGCACCATAGGAAATGCAATTAAGTGGTGACAGTCAAACGTCGCATCAGTGACTCGAAGCTTACAAGTTACAAATTCATACTGCACCACAGGAAAAAAAAACCCTCACATTTCCTCAAACTTCTCATTAATGTAAAGAAATCTCGATAACAATGAAACAGACGTTTACTTATTTTAGATATGGGTTTTATATCATTAGTAAAGAGCTATTTGGTATTCTCTTTCAAATGGTGCCATTCAAGTTGAGATTCATAAATAAGCATTCATTAGATGATTGGAGGAGTAGATTTGATCAGACACATAATAGAAACAAAAACATTTGTGGCTGAACCTGTGGTGCATTGTGTAACAACTAAATAATTCTTGCTACTTTACCTTTCATCACACACTAAAATTACAACAAGAAACCAAGAGACTGCTTGTTTGGCAAAATCTCAACACGCTTTGAAGTATGTAAGCGACGGTGAATGACTTACCTTGAATGATGAAGCAACATGTGTCTTTTAGACAGCAGAGATTTTATGTTTGTTTTATTTTTTTAATGATTGGTTTTGCTTTTGGCGAATTGTTCGAGGTTGTTTGCAGATGTCTGACAGCCTAATACTGAACGCGATGCCGGGAATAAGACTCGACCCATGCCAAGTGAGACACTAGCACTTCCCAACAAGTGGGTTGCTTTGGTTTAACCAATTAGGGCCCAGCACTGTGATGGATCTCTTCCATGTCTGTACTACATACCAACAACGTTCAGTATGAACTATAAAAAGGACCGGCCTTGAATTCATCCCATTTGCCATAGCAGCCCTAAATACAATACTTTGTTGAGCTCTGTATGTTTAGATGTGTGTATGACTTGATGCATGTCTGCATGTAAGAATATGTAAAAGAGCATGTAAAATTGTACATGTGCAGACTGAGAAAATACAATAAAGACTATCTACATATCAATTCATAAAATACAGGTAGCATACAAGAAATCAATTTACTACACTAATACTTAGGAAAATATACAAGAGCAGTAACAAATTATCAAATCAAACTATTATTTTAAAAAATTCAATTGCACCTGACAAAAACAATTTTATTTATTTATTCTTATTTATTTGTTTTTACAAATATTTAATTATTATTATTGTTTTTCTGGAATTTTTTTTACCAGTAATAGCAATTCATTGTTTATTGTGAAACATCACACTCCATACTGACATCTTTCTTAAGGTGTAATCCGGAACACTACATTTATTATATACCCCTTAAAATATCAGATATATAAAGGCTAAAAACCAAAATAATGTAAATATGAACTGTATGGACACAAACTCACTGAATAGTTTGCTTTTTTTGTTTTTACCTTTGTTTTCTTGAAGGAGTCTTAAACTGTGTGTGTTGACGGGCTAAATATGGCTGTTCCCGCCCCTAAATATGGACTCATCCATTGTAATGTATGTAGGGTAGGAGGAGGAGACAGCGGGGTCCTGTGCAGACATGGAAAGTCCCCAATTATGTGGTAATTCTAGAGAGTGGTTGTGATATTTATTCTTATTGCCCAAAGAACTTGGCATTTATGAGAGTCACCACAAACACATTCCGCACAGCACAGGCAAACTTCAGGCCCTCTGCACCCATTCAATCAGATGAAATAGCAGCTGGTGCTGATTAATGGTGGAGTTTGGAAGGAAGTCTCAGCAGCCCTGTGTATTTAATTCAGGTGCTCCTTTAAAAAAAAAAAAAAAAAAATTGAATAAGTTAATTATGTTTCCAGTAGTTCCTCTTTGATAGGGTTGATGTGTATAGTTCTTCTCAGCCATGACAAACACTGCTTTGTTTCCAGTCCACGGATTATACTTTTTAATGTGTTGATCTCAGAAATAAAATAAAAAAGTGTTTCCCCAGCTCTGATGGATCTGAAAATTACATCAAGCATCTTTTATTTTGCAGAATTACTGCCATACATTGTGCCTATAACACCTTACAAACGTCAATCGACTGCACTCTGCACTGACTGCGTTCTAAAGGTATGATTTGACTCGACTGGAAGTGCATTGTATGTAATCAGCATGGAGTCAGGATGTAAGGATAAAGGGAACGTGTCGAACTTTTAATGCCTCTGAGATGCAGCGGGGGTGGCTGGATTTTTCTTCACAGGGCACAATTTATGGCCATTATGGTGGTCTATTTCGAGCTATAGTGATGGATTCTGCTCAATTATTGTCCATTATGGAGAAAGATGGCCGCACCACCATGCTTGAAGTTATTGGACGTTTTGAGAAAAAAAAAAGACTCTTGCCAATTCTGAAAAGGGGGTTTCCATTATGAATCTGAATAAATTTTAGGCAACAATAAATAAAATGTTTGTTTCTGTTGTTTTAACAGGTAATGGTGAGTATTTTGGTTTAGGGGTGTAAGAAAATATAAACTTGAGTATCATGATATTATGTTTTGTGATACTGCATCAAGTCTCAAAAACACTAGTGTTAAATTTTTAATGAATAGTTTCTCGGCATTGTAGAGAATGAAGACCATACCCGACAACACATCTTCCACAAGGTGGTAGAAACTTTTTTTAAACAAATTTAAAGCATATGTTGGTGTGTTTGTAATGTGCGGGTATACTAAAACAGTTTTCAAAGAAATTGCAATATTTTGCCTTGCTTACAGTATCAAAGTATCAGGTTTGGTTCAAAATAAAATTTGGTTATAATTGCTTAGCAGCTGGGCCCCAGAAAGCTTTTTCCTGTTTCCAGCCTTATGGGCGGCCATCTTTAAACTTACTCTATACTAAATATTATATAGTTTGTTACACCCTGGGTTTATAAATTAATTAATCCATGATATCCATCGTAGTCACTTATCTTGGTTCATGCCAGGTTAGTTAGAGTGTACTGGTAGTGATGTGGGGGTCAGGGTTTTTAATACCCACACCCACCGATGTGTTATGAGAGCCAATCCGCACTGCCCAACCTGCAAAACTGTATGTCAACCAACTACCCAAGCCCGATGTGACTAGCAAACCTTTAACTTCATGCACTGTACAACTGTCAGGACTGAAGAGCTATTTACGATTAAACAGCGACCTGCTGATATTTAAGCAGCAGAACTGCTGAATTTGTGCCATGATTTTACTAATAATTTGCTCAAACCTCAGTTAGATAAAGGATAAAAAAGTAAAGCAGACTAAACTAGTGGGGCAGGCAACCAAGGGTAAAAGGCATATTAATACGCAATTTGACATTCAGTGATGTTGAATGCCCATACAGCCACACAGGCCACAAAACAAATAAATGTGTGGCCTGCCGTTACTACGATAACCAAGAAGGCATGGCGTCTAACACGATACAACACTATATGCTACTGAAAAGACCAGAGAGCCAGCATCTATGACAAGCCTATTTCATCACAAATGATGAATATGAAACAACTTACCAATGATGTTTTCATCCATCAGCTGTCAGTGTGAATCCAATCCAGCAAAAATTACATTGAATCCATTGTAGCCTAGATGTCCAATGCCCAAAGTGTTGCATACTCTTCATTAATATTTTCACTTGCTTGGCTAGTGGTGGAGCTAGCAGCAGGACACTTGCTAGACATGGAGGGAGGGTTGAGTTGTTGAGAATGAGAAGAAGTTTTTGAGCAGAACACATGAGGCCGCACAACTTGTACTTTTCCCCCATTTTAGCCAACACAGACAGCAGACAGAACCCGAGAGACCTGCAGAGATAAGCATCACTTTGTATCTTTCTGCCTCTGTCTGAAATCACAGACTCATTGCTTCTTAAATTGCAAAGAATTTGTGTGTGGTAAATCTGCCACGGTCGTCATTATTAACAGCATTATGTACCGTATGAAAGCAGAAAGTTGATGTAACAACAGTAGCTAAGGGAGGCTTGATACAAATTATTTTCTTAGCTGAAAATGCATCTCAAAAGATCCAGTCCTGGATCTCTGAGTGTGTTTTGGGGCCATATGCTGTCTGCACAACATTGATAATTATCTTACAATTTTCCTTTGCTAGTCCTGACCTATACACCACACTATGTCTGATAAGTAAGCCCCCATTCTTCTGCTTTCAATATGTTTATGTCTGAATAATGGAGAAGAATTGAGAAATAGCGGGTGAGTTCCTATTAGTCTTGGCATCGAGACGTTGCAGTGGCGGTCGCCTCGCCAGAGCTCAGGCTAGCAGTCAGCACAAACTGTAGGTAATTGAGAGGTTGAAGTCCTGGCCAGTTGCACAGTGGGTCCTCCATGGGCCTCTGAATGCCACCATAGCCCCCAGCAGACATTAATCAAAATGCCCGATCAATAACTTCTCAAGTGCTAATAAGCACTGGCACATTTCGTGATATGTGAGCCCCTTCATCATTTCAACTACCCAGAGATTTATAGGAAATCCATTGTTAGGTCCAAAGTATGAGGTAATGTAGCACTTAGTAAATGAAGTAAAACCAAAAGCCTGAGGTGATTTGTATTTCATTTAAGGACATGTCTAATCATTAGGAGCTCCGAAAAGCAACCGAGCGACTGTAATGATGGCTGTGTTCTTTTATAGTTTACTTACTCAGCAATGATGCAGGAGATAACAGCAAATAGTGAAGCCTCGCTGTCGTCCACTCCTGACTGGTTCACTCCCAGCTAGCCACGGGGGACTCCTATCCACCATGGAGTGATTAAAGTCATGTTAGGGAAGCATTATGGGTCAAGTCATAAAATAATTTGATTTCTGTCCTCCTCCACTGTCTCCTATCAAAGTGATTGGTCTCCTGGTCATCTCACTGGCTGACATAATTGTTAATTAACCATTATGGGCTGCCCTCTCTCATCTATATCTCACAGCAATTACTCATTTGACAACAATGTAATGTATCACAGCTTCTGATATATGGACACTGACCTGTTTTATGAGCATGAACTGACTCAGTATCATAAAAGTGTTGCAGATTTCCTCATGGCTGGGTGCTTTATTTACTCAGGTACTGATGGCCGTCATTTTTATGTCACGTGATATTTTCTACAGGTGCCTAAGATGAACACAGAGGTAGTCTAGTCTCAGTACACCACAGCGTAGACATGCGCACTGAAGAACTGACAGATTATTTTCCTTTTCAACCTGTTGTCGGTACAATTGGCAAAGCAGTTCCCTGCACGCTGGGGGGGGGGGGGGG
>JBBPCS010000002.1:6202688-6282639 GCA_037974645.1 Hollardia meadi
ATGTCCAGGGTTATTCTGATCTGTTAGGTATCGAGTATCCAACTAGTATCATTTCAGTCTCAAGTATCGTTTTGGTACCGAGTATCGTGATACTAAACTGGGTAGCCTATTTGTATCAAAGTCAAAATTTTGGTGTCCTGTTAAGTATCATGGCAGTCCAGCCATATACTAGGTTTCACCTAGTCTTTTTTATCTGGAGCATCAGAAACTTTTCTTGGGCATTTTTCTGCCATGCTATTTGCTATAGCCTTTTCCACCGCTACAGTCATCTGCCCCCCTTCAGCAAACCAATGATTGCTGGTTGAAGGAATACGCATCACTACCGGTGCGCCAGTGAAGGAAAGTCGCCACAGACTTAAAAACTCTGGTATTTTTCGAGATTTATCTAGCATCGATAGGCTTAATCAGTATTGTGTGACCTCGTTTGGCAGGGGGCTTGAATGTAACGGATGTTCTTTTATATGTAAAAGTCCTACACTCCAGCTTTAACATCTCACGTCATCACACTCCACTCTCCATGTCTTTTTTCTTTTGCTGGGAGGCCTTTTCTCTTCAACTCTGTCTCATGCATTTATTCCTTTTAATCTATTCAGTGTCACAAAGCAGAACCTGTTGATATTTTCTAAAGCTCCCAATGAGTCACTGTATGCTCACTCCGTCCCATTTTCCCACTCTGTTGGACTCTCACACACACTCAAATACACACACACAGAGTAGTGCTATTTGAACAGCTGTGCTCTGCACTCTGCATGTTTATTAGTGCCATTGTGATGGTACTACTTCTGTCATTTTTACCCCTGCACTCCTCTATAATGTCACTATGGGAAACTATGGGAGAATTCAACTTGCTAACCTTAATGGTCTGCTGTTGGTGGCGGCTAAAACGGTTGTGGGGGAGGGGCATTTACTCTTTCTGGTTGTTTGTGGCAAGTTTTGGGAAATATGCTTATTCTCTTTCTCGCAAAGAGTTAGATGAGAGGATCAGTACCACTCTCATGTCTTTTAAATATAAAGCTTCACCCAGCAGGTGGTTATCTTAGCTTAGCAGAAAGACATGAAACAGGGAAAACTGCCTAGCCTGGCTCTGTCCAAAAAACTCCACCTACCAGAAGTTAAGCAACATGTTACATCTTGTTTGCTTAATCCATATAAAAACTGTGACGATAGAAACGGTGTAAAAATGATAAGTTGCCATTTTATTGGGATACTTATTTGCAGGAGTATTTCTAGTGATTTCCATTATTATTTTTTATTAGTAAGGTTTAAAGATGCTGGTTGGCTACTGGCTATCGCTTCAAATTTAACGGAAGGATAGGACTGTGGTATTGATCTTTCATCTAAGTCTCTCTAAGAAAGACAACAAGCCTGTTTCCCAAAATGTCCAATTGTTGCTTTAACTATTTAATCTGTACATACAGGCAAGGTGTGAAATTAAATTGGCATGTGCACACTCTAGAGCAGGCAGGAAAACACACAAACATGCACACCTGTACTCACCTAGAGTTCTGGACATGACTGGAAGGGCTGAACTCAGGACCAAGATGGACACACAGCAACCAATGATCTACATATCAGAACAGAAATATCTCAAATCTCTCAAGCATATAAAGTTTTTAAGGAAGGAAATAGGATGAAACACCTATTGCACCTTTATTTTCAGCCATGACATACCCACACATGCACACACCACTTGATGTTAAATTGGTTCCACATATTGTTCAATTAGTACCTCTGAAGTTGCTCATTACCAGGTTCTCTCTGTTGTCCTTTCAAACCCTTTCACTGAAGCGTCATGGCTAGTTAACAAGCCTCACCACTCCCAAACTCATTACCAAGTGAAGAGGTGCCACTATGGGACAAACAGAGTACACATCCTCCACCCCCCCCACCCCCCCACCCCCAAATCTCCTCAAAAAAACCCACTCTCCCTCTGATGTACAAGAAAGGAGCTTGCACTTTGCCAGTGTTTGCGCAACCCACAAACAAATATTGGACAGATCAACTAAAGCCATTGAGGAGCCCTGAGGTAAACATTAGTGAGCAGTAGGAGTTCGGAGTAGAGAGGGAGGCAGGAGAGAAAAAAAGGGGGGGGGGGGAAGAGGAAATAGATGAAATGCAGGGGGTCTCAAACACATCAGCATGTTAGAAGCAATCTCAGCACCCTTGCCCCCACTTCACCCCACACCCTGTCCTTCAATTCCATCTTTACCGTTGTCATGGTTGTGTCATCCTTCCTGGGAGTGAGTGCCTCAAAGACTCGCAGGCTGTAAAAGCCAACGACAGAGGACACCATCAAGTAGCTGTTCAGCAAATCAGTCAAGGACCAAAAACACTTGCCATCTTTTTAAGTATCCCAACTCTGCACCTTTTCAGATACGATAAAAAGGTGATGAAACGGAACTACATGTCTTCCGGAAGGTGTCCAGCTGAACCATGTCGTGAGTAAACAAAGCTGGCTTGACAATGTTGCTCTTGGCCATGGAGCATACTACTTCGGCCACAGACAAAAAAAGAAAAAAAAAAGGGGGGGGGGGGGGGGGTGTCACTGAAAGGATACAACATGAGGATGATCTCCAGTGCTGCCTGAGCCACGCCAAATGTGGACAGAGAGGTGTTCCCGATACCTCGGTCCTGGAAGATGGAAGGCACAGACAGAAAACTGGGTTATTCAATGTCATCATACATCAATCTTATATAAACACATCATAAATGAAAAAAGAAAATGGGAAACGACAGCACTGCAGGCAGTTGCACACACATGCAATTACAGAAATCCTGCAAAGTGAGTACACAGTGCATGAAGAATTTCCCCACTTGAGAAAAACAGAATCAAATTGGCAAAGTAATGAATGGAACAAGATGAAAGAGGCTCTTTTCAAATCACTGTCGATCACACAATATGTGAACAGGTGTTCAAACAAAAACGGCACATTGCTTACGGTAAGAAGAGAGTACAGGCTGAAAGCACGCCAAAAACATAAAAACAACAAAACAAATACTTCAGCAAACATACTAGGCGTACCCCCGGCCCCCCTCCAACCCCTAAACCCCTCAGGCCTTTTGAAACTGGAGCAGGAAAAATACATACATCTAAATACGCTGCACATACCAAGCATCTGTGTTGTCAAATGATAAATATTTGCTTTTGTAGGACTTGGCACCAGGGTTGATCCTCCAAAGGATCAGTGTGTTGTATGGGGCACATACAGTATTATACATTATGTCCACAAGTAAGATATGACTGTAGCCTGCCCATTTTCCACTTTTACAAGTAATATGTTTAAAAAAAAATCTTATTTATGGAACTAGCAGAAACTGTACGTTGAATGTTGAGCTCTTGTAGATAACCATAGGCAGATTTATAACATATATGATTACAACTCTACAGGATATTGCATTGTAATTGCAATTAAAGTACAGCACCTTGCCATACCAATGCATGGCGTCAATGTACAAGTCTGTACATATGGTATTTACTAATTTCTTGCTATACCAATATATTACAGTTCTACAGTATATTCAGTATTTACAGTCCTAGTTTTGTCCTACTTTAACTTCTGTTTAAAAAAAAACTTATTTTCTTTATTTCTTTCTTTCCTACCTTGAGTGTCTTTATCACAATTTGTTTTGTAAGGGAGCCTGAAGAAAAAAGGAAAGCCTGGCAGGTTGTTTCATGCCTTTTTATGCAACTGTCATCCCTGGGAGCTTACTGCAGAGCCATGGTGCAGTGCTCTTTCTCTCTTACACGGGGAATTAGCAGACAGCATCTGATGTAATTTATTAATGGAGGGAGGGTGGGAATGCATTAAGACTGTGTGTGTGTGCGTGCACGCTCACAATATGTGTCTATGCGCGTGCTCAGGACAGCTAGCTTTCACAGTACACTCACAGTAGTGTTTGTGTGTGTCAAAGAGAGGGAGGGGTCGACAGAGGGACTGGTAGATTAATTTGTGCTGCCTGCCACGGCTCTTTCAGCAGACACATTGCATTTGTTGCTTGTAAGATTAACACCTCGCAATACCTGTGCAAGGCAAGGTTGTCAGCCTTGTACTAACACACACATCTGTGCCTTATGTCATGACCATTTGATCTCAGGCGGGTTCTCTAAGAGATGGTACTATATTTTACAACCTCATTTATTTAAACATAGAAATATAGGGTAAACAAGAGACATCCTAATACTTTTCCTTCCACCTTTCACAGCTATTTCACACTTCTGCCCCCTTCTAACCCCTATCCACTGTCACACCAGATAATTCAGCCGGCTATCACATATCTAACGAGTAGGAGAAAGAAGCAGCCATAAAAATACAGCAAATGTAATATGGTGCCATGAACTTGAGGTACAGAGTTCTTAAAGTACTTGGACGTACAACTGGGAACCATCGTACATCATCCGTTTTAAACTCCAAGTCCCTATGTGATCGACACTTTTAATGCTTACATACTGTTTTTTAGTTGGAGGCTATGGCTGACCAAGACTGCCATTACATACACCCACACACAAAAAGAAAACGCAAACACCCCACCAGCATTTACTCACCGCTCCACTTGTGAGCATTTGCAATTACAATATGTTGAAAGCTTTGTCTTACAAAAAATAACCTGCAACCTGTACATTGACAGCATGGTTTTATTACAAAAACTGGATAACATGTTCCACAATGATGCTCCATAGTTTTTTTTAGAGCCCATAGAGCATGCACACTAAAGTCTTACATGCACGTTCGAGACTTCCTTTGACTAAACTGACTGACTTCTTGCTGTCTCTGTGCACACATGAATAAAAATAATGACAAAGCTCTTCTAGACACCAAGTTTTGTGATGAACCAACAACAGACCCAATTTTTAAGAAGCAACTAACTCCAAGATCATCCTACAGACTGACACATTTAAAATTGATATCAGTGCACAAGTCAGAGTCAGTACAGACAGGTATTATTCTCTTCTGTGGGGACATGATTAAAAGACTGCAAAGGGTTCCTATCGATTTCAGTTTTTTGAATCCCTGGTCAACAATAATAAAGTCAGAATTATTTCATGTATTTAACTGCACTTCATAGCCATAAAAATGTCAACATCATTCATCCAATTTTCAACTGTAAAGCTGCAGACATTTATGGGTAAAGAGTGGAACAAGAGTAGTCCCAGAGGTACTTTCACTCTCACTGTAAGGCCATCATGCCTATTGTTCCTTATTGCAGGAATCAGTTTCCCATAATTAGTTTTAAATAATAAGTGAGACAAGGTGATGACAATGTTGAGATATCTCAACCAAAATATAATGCTGCTAATGGTCAATTTTACAAAATACAGTGTCAAGACTGGTTGCTACCTACGAGGAGCAGTCTGCAGTAACAATTTTATTGGTCCTCCTTAGTGCATGTTCATATAGCTGTAAAACACTGTGTCCTTTGACAGAGGCACCTCTAGTTCCCCTCCTCCTTCTTCCCCTATTGTCTCAACAGTATCTCCTCATGTCCATCCACCTGCTTCTCCTCCCTGCTCTTTCTCTTCCTCTTCTCTTGCAATTCGTCATCCCTCTGCACCTCCATCCTCTGCTCTGTAAAGGCAGTTTGGGCACTGCTCAGTATGCGGAGGACTACGACAAGACGCTTAAAAGGAAGGGAAGTCAAACATTGACAGGGCACTTCCATTGTGCTCTCTCCCCACAAGAATCAGCGCATCAGGGCCTCATTTGACTTTCCCACAGTCTGAGTCTCTATGCTCCAGCAGTACCTCCTCCAGACCTCAGACCAGCCGCTTTCTCTCCTCTGTGCTTATTTCCGTCCAGATTGTGTATGGGTAAATGTGAGAGACTTTCTGTGCTAGAGGGGCAGAGAGTTTGAGAGCTGGAGGGTACAGTTAAGATAGAATGCATATCATATCAGTATCGATTGTTTTGGAGGACGAGACCTCCCCCCATCCCTCGTAGTGCTGTGAGATCAGAGGTGTGGCATCCATCCAGCTTAAAAAACACGTAAACCATTTAGAGAGGCCACGCTGTCAGGGAGGACAGCTTCAAGCTGCATGACAAGTGTAATTTGGGGGATTTTCTGCAACGCGTCATGCCAAAGAAAACATTTCTGCTCAATAAAATAATTGGAATGTCAAGGGCAGCTCTGTCAGTTGCCCGCAAGACGCTAAATGAAATGAGGGAGAAATAGGATACATTATGTTGCCCCCTCTCAGACAAGAACGTAACCACAAACACACACGCACGTGCAAGCACACGCACCTCTGTCACTGCAGATGAGATGAGATAAGGAGTGCTTAAAGCACATTGCATGTTAGGCGGAGATGAGAATCTCTGAGAGCCTACCACACTCTGTTAGCCTGCCACACAGTAAGAGCCCTTCACCTGGCCCTGACTGCCTTTGCAGGGAGGAAAAGTAGCTTATTCACATACAGTGGACTTGAGATGCGTAGCGAGCTCATTGAATCTGCACACTGCTGTGAAATGACTTTCAATGAGCCTCCAAAACAAAACCAGAGGCACAAGGATAGGGCCTGATTAACATCTGGTCAGGCCTTTTCTTCCAACATGCATCTGAGCATATCCGGAATTTGATTTATGTCTCCGCCAGGAACATGGCAGGTCTGATAGGCAAGCTCTTCTGCAGTGTACATTCTGTGTGTGTGTGTGTGTGTGTGTGTGTGTGTGTATGTAGACATGCATTTGAGTTAGATGGTGGGCTTACTGTGGATCCCTTGGGCATGGCAGTCTCATCCACTAGAAGGTAGAGGATATTCAATGCCACCATAAGAACTGAGATTGTCTACATACAGAGAGGAAGAAAAAGATTTGTTTACACATAGTATAGTTATAATAAAAAGATTGATGAAATCCTCAAAGTATCCGGTATCATGATATAATTGAATTGTGGGTGCCTTGCTGATCCGCAACTATGGTAATGCATAATAACCGTCTTGTGATTGTAAACTGTTCCAACATTAAGCTTCTCAAAGCCTGAACAATGTGGGGGTTGTTCGATACACGTGCCATGCCTCTCACATGGCCTTTCTTGCATTATCCAGCAATATCAGAGGGCATAAATAGTATTCCCACACTATAATCTGTTGAAAATCACAGTTGTTGCAGGTGGCTATTCAGCATTGTCTTAAACAGCTATTAAATAAAAGTAGTTTCCACACCCAGACTCTCTTGGGAAAGTGTGAAAAAGAGGGAGTTTAGAGGTACAGTGTCTTAGTCCTAATGGCCACCAGCCAGGCTGTGTATGCCATGAGTAAACAGCTTGGGCTTAATGATAGGTCAGTCCCAAACACTTACCGTTCCTGTCAGCAGGATCAGCATCACTATAGGGTACAACAAGTTCTTCTCCCAACCTGATGCTTTCTTTCTTCTCTCTGAGAGGAAATGTGAGACCAAATGTGAGGTTATTAGTCTTAAGAAATGTTCAAGCAGCAACTCTTAAATAACAAGATTCAAAGATGAGCTTAATCCCACCATTACATACACCTTTCTAATACTTTTTAATTAATATGTTCAGCAAAGACGTATTGAAACCTCAAGCCCTCTGGCCTTATTAACAGGGTCTGTACAGCTTGGTTTGGTAAAGCATATCGTGGGTGTGTGTATCAATCTCACCTCTCATAGCAACCATCCCCGTCCAGGTAATACACATTTCATAACCTTCAAAACATTATACTCTTCCTCTTTAATTAGTCACACTCATCATTGCCTTAATTAGTAGAAACAATAATAAATCATGGTAAGAAATGCAGCAAAATTAATCCTGTTATTTATATTTTGGTCAAAATGTGTGTGCATGTGGTGGGCAACTAATGTGCCTCCTTCTTTCAAGCCAGATGAAAGATTTCAAGTTTGCATCTTCCATCTTCTTACTTCAACAGCTCATCACTCATGTTTTTAGATACTGCTGACAGCCTGAAGACCACATGACAGTTTCTGTTATGGACATCCACTGTCCCCTTGTGTATCTGACTGCCCTCTATTCCTTGCCATATTGACTTTCTTTCTCCATTTCCAACCTTGTTAGTACTCCTTATTCTCAAAGTGCACCCACCCTGCCTGCACAAGAAGTTTGCCAAGTGCACTTTATATGCACCATCCTTCTAAATTAATGACATCACTAAAAGGCTTGCTACAATATAAAGTTTGCATCTTGTCCAATATCCTAAGTGCCTTTGTGCTCCTCCCCCCACCCTGCTCCCCAAAAGGCTCAGACCTCATTTATAATATCTTAAAATGGATGAGAAATTATCAGGCCGTTCTGGTCCAAGTCCAAATTAAGAAATTAAGGCAGATGGGGATAAAGCAGCTGCCTGTCATCAGTATGTAAAAATCAAACCTATTGGCATGTATTTCCATGGCAATTCATGGTCTTACAACAAAATAGATCAGCCCTGTCACATAATACAAATACTTACCCAATTTATTCCTCTGATTTCTAATATTGTCTAGTTCTTTGTTGAGCTGGTGAGTAAAGCTTCCTCGAGTATAAGTGTGTGTGGACGATCCTGCAGAAACAGAAACCATTGAAATTAAAATCTGCAGCATGTTAATGGCTGCATTGATAAATCTGATGATCATTTTGTCAATGAATGGATTAATCATTAAATCTATGAAATGTCAAGAAATGGTGAAAATGCACATCACAAGTTCTGAGAGACTTCTTTTGTCTGTCCAACAGTCCTAAACCCAATGTTATTCAATTTTAGATAATAGAAGACACAGTGAAGAAGAAAATTGAATCAGAGTTTGGCTTCTTTGCTTGATTAAACAACCCATTAATTGCTTCTCAAAACAACTTATTATTTTTTTTGTCAATCAACTTTCAGCTCTAATGTTTAAACAAATAAGACCTGAAGCACTACTTTTTTGATAGGAGATACATATACTGTATCTGACAGACCACTTAAACTCTTCATTCAGTTGGAAAACAACAGTATTTTCAGACATTTCTCACACACCAAACGCATCAAATCAGAAAAAATAGGAGATGAAGTCTTAATTAAGTGGATGTTAACTTCTCAATGTGCCTGTCTTACCTCAGCATATGGTATTTAACTTAGCTTTATTAAGAAAACCCATCAAAACAGGTAATCCTTCTCAGAGCATAACAATGTGATCTCAAACAAGTAAAAATAATCTCTTGTGTCAGGAGCTGTCTACTACATGCCACAACTGGTTGAGTGGGTTGGAGATGACAGAAAGGGATTCTCCAGGAAAACCACAAGGCCAGCTCATTTAAGGCTAATTTATCTATTTTACTCTGTTTTCCTTCCAGCTTCACGCACTAGTGTAGAGGCCCCTCAGAGCCAAGTGGAAGAGTATCCATTTGCATCCCCTGGGGTGATTGGCAGATCAAGACCAATTAGTTCAGTGTTACACCGTTACTAGCGTGCAATAAAAATACCATCTTTCATCTTTGTAACAGGAGTGAAGGACCAATCACTTTGATCAAACCTTCTTCTTCCCTCTGTTGTTATGACACGCCCTGTCTGGATGGGTTTAAGTAGGCAAGAGAGGTGAGATAGATGGGGAGAAAGAGAGAGTTAACAGTCCCAGGATCTAAGCAAGGGAAAGTTTGAACCCTCCAAGCAAATACAGACACAACACAACAGGAAATGTCAATGACAGTTCAGCAACCCTTTTTCTCCATAGAAGAACTGAAAACTCTGCCTCAGGGAAGCCAAATCTGCTCAGCTGCAAGTGAGCTAATCTATTACCTTTGTGCATAACGTATCCAAACATGGCTTTACCCATCACCCAGAACAGATAAATCATTGATCAAATGAAAAGTAGGCCCTTAACAGCCATGAAAATAGCAGATCTAACTTAAGATATCTTGGAAAGTGCTGTAGAGGAAATGGTGAGAATTTCAACTGCAGTATCCTCAATGACATCACTCCAAACTGAAGTTAAATATATCCTTCTCCTTCTGCTGGCAGCATCAAATAAAGGGCTGAGTTACAGTGAGGCAGAGATGCTGAGTGAGGCTTCTGGCAGCCAGGAAGGCCCGGAGTAATTCAATGTATCCTCTCCAACCTTCACCCACACTCGAAAAATTACGTCATCCACACATATGCTAAACACCATGCTGAGACAACAGAGGCACCGACAAGGTCATTGTGCCGCATAGCATCTGGACAGACACTCTGTTGCTCTGCTATCAGCAGATCAGGGTCTTGAGAGGGCAGTGTGGACAAGTGTGTATGCAAACATTGCCTGTACTGCAGTATACAGTATTTGTGTACTCAGGTTACTAGATTGCACTATTACAATACCTTCACAGTGGTTATTTAATTGGGTACAATTTGCAGGAATTAGGTTATAACATAACTTTAAGTAGAATTACCGCCTCATGCTTGTATGCCTCCATGCACCTGTCAGGTTGAAGTTTACATCCATATCTGTCCAGACTCGTACAATATATGTTGACTGATAGAGAGTTTCATCACATGGTGCATCGACAATCACCTAAAGCTCAATATCAGTAAAACCAAAGAGCTTGTGATGGTCTAAAATGCTTCAAGTATGGATGTTGCTGCAAAGAAGCTACAAATTCTAAAATGTGGCTGCTTCACACACATTCAACCCAGCAGCACAGAAGATCCATATGATCAGCTCAATACATTTAAAAGCAGTAAAGAAGGGGTGTAACATTGTTCAAGTAAATTGTTAAAATTGTTTCTCCTAAGTTAAGTGTGGGAAGGTTATTTGATATTTCATATATCCATGGCCATGTTCATTATACCTTTGACAAAGAAAATGGACAAAAATACACAAATTTCAGCCACAACCTCCTGATCTGCAACATTTAAAACATCCACAATGTCATTACAAATGGGCAATTACATGTAGAGGGAGGACAACAAAGGGCCAGATGTGTAAATAAACATTGATGCATAAACTGATAAGGCTCAACAGTCCACATCTACAAACACAAACGGGGTAAAATAATAATCTGTTAGATGAGCTGAATGCAGAGCGGACACAGGTGAAGCAAGAAGACAACATTGCCTGCCTCTGGAGTGTGTCCTGTGAACTGCTCCTGAACTGCAGTCTACTCAGCGCTCTCAGCAGATCAAAGGAACACCACTCTGGCCCGAGTGTCAGCATGAACGTGGAGTATGTGCAGTTACCAACAATATGTGCATAAAACATTCATGTTAACATCATCCTTTGCCTCCAATTCCCTCCTTTTTACCAGGTAAAGTTGGCTTGCAGTTCGGCCTCTGTGCACATATTAAACTGTTGTCCAGTTTTTGGTGGGGTTTTTTGGGTCTCACAGAGACTTGTAAAGATCAAACACTTTTGGAGATGGTAAGGAACAGATTACAATTATTCTATCAGTTACTTCAAAGCAGGGCAGTGTGGAATGAGCCCTAAGGAACCATACGCATTGGTGGCAGTCTATGGAGGTGGCCGGCGTAGCATTTGAAAACATACGTTATCAGCAAGCCATCTCCCTTACCTCCCCGGTTTGAAAGGACGCTCGTCCTCTTCATTTACTCGCATCTGTACACTTGGTTGCGTGCTTGACTTAATATTAAAGTAGGTTTTGGAATTTGGCCGAAATACTTCCTGCTTTTTGAGATTATTCAACGTCAAACAAGGAATTTGGAAACACAGAGGGCTGTAACATGAAAAGGAAATGCAGGCTTAAAAAAAAAAAAAAAAAACATCGTCACCATCCTTAAACTCTTTAAACTTTCCTTTGTGACAGAGTCCAGAGAACAGTGCAAGGCTCCTGGTCTCCTTTCAGAAGTCACTGAAAAGTTGCTTTAATGTCCACATGAACTAGCCAAAAGTTCTTGTCAAAGATTTAATTTCCATCTTATTACCCAGGCTACCATTTTAGGCCTAACATTAAATGAGGCAATCATTTCACCAGCAGTGACAATAGCACTGGAGTGTCTTAAATGGATCCTTAAAAACTTCCTAAACATAAAATATGGTCCTTGCCGTGATGGCTGCTCTGCCCTTTAGCAAAAAGTTCTAAGAGTAAGACAGCAGTGGGGAAAGGCCAGGTGGTGAGTGTGCGTGGATTTTTTTTTGCCTCTGTCTGTGGGTGTGTGAGTGTGCCTGGCTGAATTTTCAATGCTAATTGATTCCAGTGTGGCGTGCTCCATCCCGCCCAATAGGGCAGTCAACCCCTCCCCTCCACTATAATGTGCCAACACGTCTCCCACAGACATACCGTTTAATCTCCTCTGAAGGGCTTCCTCCTGCAAATGGATGCAGTAAATCTGCTCATCCAGGTCCTCCAGGATCTGAAGGAGAGGGAGCAGAGGATGAAGAGATGAAATGGGTTATAATTAGGCCCAAAGTGGGACTGAAGAAATGGCAGATGGAAGGATGAGTTGGTGATGTATTTGTAGTCCTCTGTCGTGAATGTAAATGGCCGACTGAGACAGACATCTTTTAGAATGGAGGAGCAAAGAGGCTTTAAGTCTGACCAGAGATGTTCAAGTTCAACTCTGTAGTCTTTCAGAAAAAAATTGTAGTTTTAAATTTCTACTGACCAAACTATTTACATAACAACCATAAATACTGATAACTTACTGTTGGCTTCACTAGTAACTGACCCATGACGGTGAACATCCTGGACAATCCCACGGGAGTGCACACTACATATATGAAAGAACATAGTGTGATTAGCTTGATTATAAGCTGAACTAATTCAGCAATTGCAAATTGATGGTACTTTAAATCCACATAAGCAATGACATTTTGTTTTTTCAGTGTGTAGGAGAAGCAGTCAAATGGCTTACTGAGTAAAAGCAGTCCTCCCATTAGAGATATACAAGAGTAGAGGTATGGCAGGTAAAATTCCCAAAGATCTAAAGAAAGAAATACATTAATTTAAATTAAAATATAGACTTAAATGAATAGTTCAACATTTTGGAAAATACATTTAAAAAAATAGTTTCAAAATGCAACTCCTTTTGGCTGTAGCGAGTCAAACCATGTTGTGTTGATTTGTGTTTCCATTCAGAGTTTCTGTTATCTGGAAATTGACGTGTTTTTTTTTACCGGAAAACCTATTGAAGTCCAACATCTTTACATTTCTTTAGTCACAATGTCTGGTAAAAATAATTCCCTTGTGTTCACCACAATAAACAACAACAAACGCGGCTCAATAAAATAAAAATACAAAGTCAATGCAAACCATATAAATGCAAAGTGAAAATGTTCAACTTAAGCAAAAAAGTTGTGCGGCTTTTGCAGGGAAAACACAGAGTGTAGTGGAGGGGCACAGCTGCTGCTCAACTACTGAGACATGGGAAACTCTGGGGGAGAGGCCGCTGCTAGCAGAGCTGGGGTTTCTGGAGGAATAAACAATTGGATTCTGCTCTGATATGGAGCCATTTACTTAAGGGGTAAAAAAGTAAATTTATCTTATTTAGAAACTCCCGTTTCTCAGCTAACCTGCAGCAGCAAGTTGTGGTGTAATGTAGGCTACTGTAATTATTCTCTCTTCGTCCTTGTTGACTGCTGACAGGAGGGGAAGTGTTCATAAGCACAGAGAGAGGAGAGAGGAAAAAGAAGAGACTTGAGGGAAATAATCAGAGTCTCTGGTAAATTATGAGCTTAGCATTCGGCTGAGCTGAATACAAACACAGACATACACACACCTTAGGTGTCTTCCATTGCTGAATAGTTAGGGCTAATGTAAGGTATTCTGGCTGTTTAGGGTGAATAAACACAATGACCCTGTGGTCAACCTTGTAACACAATTGAATTGTATTAAAGAGAAATAGTTGATTATTGAGTCTCATTCCCAGGTCATCAAAACTGACATCAGCGGTATTTGTGAATTGTTCCTAAACACAGATAATATTTGACTAGAATCCCTCCCATTTGTCCAGGACATTGAAATTTTCCAGGACAAGTGAACCGACATGAAAACTCTGTTTCCATTAACAGTTTAAATATGCTGAGTCGCACCGATCACATCATGCCCAACCGCTTCTAAGCGTGTTGCACTGATTTCAGATGGTCTTTGTCATCATTCAAGGATGAAGGGTAGCTTCCTCTTCTACATCAATTTTGTCATCTCATCTCTGTTTTTCAAGCAATGAGCGGCGGATGGCTAGCAAAATCGTAATAACAGCCTGAAAATCCATGATGATAAGTAGCTGGCTACCAACAGCCAATGCACAGTGCATTAATAAACCACGCTAAAGAGGGTCCTGCTTTTAAATGTCATGGACTTAAGATCAGCACTTAATCAGTTGAAGATTCACCTTCAAGCAGGTAGCCCTGTTGTAATGGAAATGTAAATCCCTGCCATGCTGGGCTAACGCGCCAAGTCAAACTAAGTCAAGCCAAGCCAGCACATATGGAAAAGGGGCTCTCGTAAAACCACAATTAGTCTTTTTTATTCAGTTTGATTTGTGAAGTATGTACATAAACAACATATAATGTGTTAATTTGTGAAATTTTTTAGAGATGCTGGTATTTTTTTATTTTGGAGTGAGCAAGCTGTTTTTCCGATTCCAGTTTTTATGCTAAGCTAATAAAGTTTCATAAATATCTTCTTTATCAATCTTCTCAGCTAGCACTCTACCAGAAGAGAAAAAGCGTGTTTCCCAAATTGTCAAAATATTCCTTGAAAATACAAGAGATTTACAAGCATAAATGACACAGAATCCTTTAAAAACGTACCGTAGAGTGACTCCATACTGGCTGCATCATTGTCAATGAGCGCTGATGCCACCCACACAATGCCCAAGATGAGTAAAGCCAGCAGGAAGAGCATCACAAAGGTCTCTAGAATGCGTGCCTTAATGCCCTGACAGAAAAAGTGCACAAAAAGCAAAGAAATCTAATTAGACATAGCTAACACAGTTGGAATCAGTATCATAATAAATATAAGAATCTTATATAAACATGCATTATAAACAAATTACTCGAACTGCTCTTCATTGCACTGAGCTGGGAGGTGGTATTTCCTACATTTCATATCAGCTTTTTAAACACAAAATCGACATTCATTTTACAAGACCTCTTCATCCTGCCTCGCTCATATTAAACACCATCATTTCCATTCACAGCACACAAACATGACATAAACACCGCTACAGATTCCTGTGTAAAACAGCTCTTTCATACACATACATATTGTGGTCTATAAAATGGGTCTAACAGGGGCTGGTAGTGGCAGAGGTGAAATTAAAAAAGAGTGTGGGAGGGGCTGTAAGGAGCATGAAGCCTGGCTGGGTCAGCTACTGTCTGCGATCAAGAGCAGGCCTCTCATCTGGAGCCGATTAGGAGCTCCCCTTAGCACCACGGTCGTGTCCTGGGCCATGCAGACAAGAGGGTTTTGGGGTAATTTGGGTTTTCCGGGTCACAAACTGCTGAGTGGTTAATAAAGTCCTCCTCTACCTGTTCACACAGATTCCATTCCCCCCCTGCTGAAGAGCCGAGCTGTCTAGCACTGTAAGATAGATAGGCGTTCTCATACACGTCAGGTAGGCTACCAGGCACGGTATAACAAGGGCTCTCTGCTTTTGGAGTGCTGCTTAAATTGGGTACATATGAGCAATTTGTTACCAGCTAACATAATGGCTGTGCGGTTGCTGTTCAGTATTTGCCAACAGGTACATGAAGGGGGTCTCTCTTTGAAAGTTCCCTGTTAATCACGGTGCTTTTAGAATGGAAATGGTTTCAATTCTGCAAATTAAGTCAGACAAGGCTTACGTTTTTTTAGTTTCCCAATACAGCTAATGATTGTCATCCAAACCACCTGTCCTTTAGCACTCATATTACAATTTGGATCCCTTATTATAACAGCTGTCTTCTCTCACATGCAACCTAAAATATAAGTAACTCAATCTTGAGCTCTCATCTCTTTTACCAGCACTTTTTGTACATATGAGCATTCATGGGTCACAGACATAAAGTGTAAAGCGATATAGGGATTTGAGCATCCCTTCGCTCTCACTTGCCTCTCGACTCCTCTTTCGGTGATGTTCTGGAAAACTCTCAGTAAGTGAGTGCAGAATTTTCTAGCACAACAAGGAGGAAAGAGGGCAGGGTCTGGAGTGCCCCAGTGTGGCCAAGGTGGACACTGCACTGCCACTTGACAGGTAATGTTAGAGGGCCTTATAGAGTTTTCAGACAGCACAAAACAAACCTAAAAGATCTTAGTGATATATTATGAATAAATATATAATATTATTACATACATCACAGTGATAACATATCTCAAGGGAATCATATACGCATATTTGCTGTTATGCACTAAACCAATATTAAATTCACCACTCAATGCAGATCAATACACTAAAAATATAGATACAAATCTGACATGGACATTAAAGCCTGCTTACTGCCTTGTGCTCTTTACCATACACATGCACACTCTGAGTTCACTAGATTAATGCTGCAATCAAGCATTTCACAGTCCAGCTGAACTGGGCAGTAGGAAAAACACTCAACACCGGCAAAAAAAATTTCAAAAAGAGAGAGAAAGAGCGACAGAGAAATAAAGAGAGAGGACAACAGTGTGTGTGAGAGAGAGAGACTGGTGGAGGAAAGGAGTCAACGTCTGAGCGCATCTCATTCCCTTGAGGTAAGAGAGGTGAGAGAGGAATGCTTTCAGGGACTTCAGCCATGTCCCACATGCGCTCTCTTAAGGATGCATCGGGACAAGTAGAAGCTGTAAGCAGGACGTGTGACCGCTCAAGCGCACCAGTCCACCTTAACAAGCTGCCCATGCCATGCTGTAGGTGTATTCCCTTTAGATAGGTCTCTCAATCATTTATAAGACACAAATCATTACCCATTCAGATCATTTAGGGCAAAGGCAATGCTTGTCACCTCCCTTACTATCATCCCTGGTTCCTGCCTCGCTGGAGGAACAATTCACTGTGTCAGACGTGATTTGACTGTGCTGGAGAAAGAGGACACTGAACTGTGAACCCAGATTGGATTCACTGATCCATCCTCATGCATGACATTGCACGCTGAAAGTTATGTCTGTCCTTACCTATTCTTGCAAGGGCAAAACTAAGTCCTTTGTTCCTTGTCGCAAAGGTCAGGAAGGGCAAATGCTTACAAAAAACGTGGTACAAAAATAGGCAAATCTAACTAAGATATCACCACTGATCAAAGATAGAACTGTCACCTGGTGAAGGAAGCGACAAAAAAAAAGAAAGAAAAAAAACAGTGCCTTGGCATCCAGAGCGCCCGCTGAAAGTTTCTATTCTTGCCATTCTAAATGTGTAACTACCTCTATATATAGCAGCTCTGAAATATTCAGCATCCCCTGATCCTCACACCGACACTGAGTGAGGGGCTGGTTAACTGCAGCTATGCTCGAACAAGACTGGAGAGACTTCCAAGAAATGCATATGGTGGCCAGAGAGGAAAGTAACCGCTTCATATGCAGTAGCAAACAAACATGCATGAATTCATGTACACACATAGACAGAGCCACACACAGACAACCAGCAAAGTAAATCAACCTCCAAATCCACCCAATTACACAAAGCCGCAGACGGCCTGGAAACAGTTCACAAGCTTTTTCTAGCTCGTTGTGCAAACTAAAGCACAATCTGCCACTGTCTTTCATCCAGTGCTTCGTTTGATGAATCCAACAGAAGAGATCACCTCTGGAAGTTGAATGCCACTGTGCAATAGTGGACAAGTGTGAGAGAGAGTGAGAGATGATACTTGGGAAGGTGCAGGGCTGCGTTGAATTTTGGGGGGGTCAAAGAGAGAAAGAAAGAAATCAGACAAAGGGAGGGAAATAGGTGGTGCAGGAGCTTCCTAGTTGCTGCCATCAATCCTTAGCAGGTCAGCGGGCTGTGGCAGAGATCATCCCGCAGATCATCCTTCTGCTCACTGTCAGAGGCGTGTGGAACAAGGGCTAAGAGTGTAATAAGTGAGGGAGGGGGGCAGGGTCCCTCTTTGCTAAAGACATGCCAGATGCCCAGGGACCTTATTAGTGTATCCTTCAGCCAGTGGGCCACAGCGCAATGACCGTGTCAAAGACAGAAAGCAGAGGAGTGGGACACTCCCCTGTAAAGCTGCACAATGAACTTCTAAAGACTTTTAATAAGACTTCTTAATAAAGCACCAAAGACACGAGAGCATGGAAAATGATCAGCATCACATCGTATCGTTCATACCGAGGAGGGAGGCGGGGGGCGTTGGCAGGAAAAAACATTGTGAAAGTTCAGTATCCTGGTTTTTGGGATGTGAATTAAAACTCCTGTTTCCCTACTGGCTTCATGACTGACTCACCAGATGAGTCACAAAACAAAAGTATTTAAATAAAGGAAGCAGCTTCACTGCTTTCTGAGTTTGAAGTTTTATTTGACATCCTGCAGTGATGACAGCTTGTTCTGATTACAGAAAGGTGCCAGACTGATAAGTCTTCAAAGAATAAATGACTGTATCCTAGGTTTACCGTCATGCAAAATGTTGCACCTACTAGCCTATCAACATAATACTCTGCCCTACTTAAAGTAATGTAAATGACTTGCAGTAATTCAGTTCGCATGTATTACAGACAACACTTTAACATATAATATATATCAGTAAAAACTGCTAAACAAAAATGTGGTACAGAATCAGTTAAGCTTCAGAACTTATCACTTAGTTTAGAAAAACTGAGTCACGAGAGGAGGGGAAAAAATCCTGAGCAACTCGCTTGTTCTTTTTTAAATTCCCAGCTCGAACTAATATGTTGCCATGGTAACGAACATTGTAACAGGCAGCTTTAGGGAGACATTGTGACCTTAAAGGAAGGTATGTAAACACCACTTTATATTCTCCGGCTGGCCCTGCCCGAAAGAAGGCCTGGGAAAAATGTCTGCATGTGCAGGAGATTTGAAATAAATATCCAGGCCTCCATTGTGGAGCTCCAACAAAGACGAGTATCTTAGTAACACCACGCGGGTTTGCTCGGCGAGACGTTTTCTCTACCCTCCTCCTTCCCCTCCTCTCCCTCCACAATAAACACACTTCTCATCATTGGCGGGTTAGGGCTTAGGATGAGATTGATGAGGAGTTTCTTTAACTACCAGATGAAACCTGTTGGCCCTTTGCTGGGTCACTCAGGGGGTCAGACTCGTTCCAACTCGTTTCAGGATCAAACACATTTCAATAGTGAGGGTAAGACCAAAAGACTATTCACTGCATCGCATAGTTGCCACAATTTATATAGTTTATTGATGCAAAATCCTTTAAAAATTACTGGAATTCTGCATACTTTTCATCATACTAAATTGACAATAATTGTGCCATTGAGTGAATATTTTTTAGCAAGAGATAATAAACTGTGCATTAGTGCTACAAAAATAAGACTAGACTACACTATAAATAGACCAGGAAGTTATATGTCAAAACTTTTTTTTTTACCTTGATGTAATTGTTTTTGAATAAATATAGCTTCAAGATATCATACTTGTCATATGTAATTATTAAGCCAACTAGATATGAATGGAAGTCTGAACAAAGGCTGGTGCTGATGTCTTCACAGTCTTTGTCAGAACGTGCTGATCATCTCAATAAGGATGACAGGGATGGCTCTCATCATTATAATGCCATCTACTGGTGATGTGGAGACAATTATTACAGTTAACAGATTTTTATCTTTTCCAATGCACTATAAACATCCAAACAATACCAAATACTTTCATTTTAGAATACCAATTTATACGCAAAATGCAATTGCACAAATAAACCATGGCATAGAGGTTTCTACAACATGATCAGAAGAACCAAAAAACCTGAACTAAACAACGACCTTTAGAGGCCTCAGTGATGCAGCTCTTATTCAAAGATTTGAGACCACAGCAGTAAAGTGGGAGACATTTTACAGCAGCAAATAAAGCTAGATCATAACATCTGACATCAAGACCCTAAGTCACACTGATTCATCCACAATTTGGACAATTTGTTAAACTATTAATCACTCAGGTGACAGAGCCTCTGAAGAGCTGAACAGTTAACATTAAAAAATAAAAAGAAACATCCACATTTCCATCTTTATTCTGGTGGCGTCTTTTAGTACATCGTCAAAAGTAAACACAGCCACATGAAAAGGCTGACTTACAGCGTTAGTAGTGAAATTCATCATTCACTTCATTTCCGCAGTCAGGACCTCGCCGTGCCATAACATTAGCCCAGGAGGTTAAAATGTCACATAAAACCTTATGACATTGTGGTCTAATGCTGTGATTGGGGAAAGGGATAATATCACATTATAAAAACGTGGATCTGTGTTTTACATTAATCTTGCTGTCTGCCGCATGATTAACTCTGCAGGCAGCAAAAAAAAAAAAAAAGTTTGTAGGTGACACGGGAGTGTCACCTTCAACCCTTCCATAGCAAACACACAATATAGACCTGGGAGTGCAGCTCAACACTGCACAGTGCTTCCTCTAAGAAAATTTATGGAAGATCAGTAGCAAGAAAGTCTTGCTGAAATGAAAAAGAACAAAAAGGAGGAACGTGAAAGAGGCCCTCATCCTGCTTTCTACACATCAGGGCCTGCCCTCTACCGAAAAAATCCAACCGAAACAGATTAGTGGGGCTGAGGAAGAAAAGAGCTGGCTATACACTACAGTATAGACTAATTTTTATGTGCTTTTGCCAGGAGGGACATAAACCAGAGAGGTTTCAAACTGTGACACAGGATAGAGGTGTATTAAAAGTAAATCTTTGCCCCTCCATTTTGTGAGGCTCTATTGTGCTGTCATGTTGCTGCAACTTTATGGACCTTTGGAACACGAGCCCCCAGCCTCTTTTTTGGGGGGTAATCAATTAAACAAGGAAGTTCGCTGAGCCTTACAACTCGATTATTAGCCTGTCCTTTTGAAGTTTTATTTTAGGGGGCTGGGGAGGGGGTGACAAGGAATCAGGCTTTAAATCAGTGGGGCCGATGCAGCAGTGTTGAAGCGTTTGCAGCCTATGGCCTTATTGGAAGGGTTTGTCAGGATGTGGCGCTGGGCGAAGTCCAGATTCAGACTTTCATGGTTAATGAGCTTTCCGCGGTGGCAGTTACAGTCGGTGGCGTGAGTCAGGGAGAGGGCAAGGACTAGGCACCTGCTGCTGCTGCTCTGGCTGTTTGGAACCCCTTTGCTTGATAACAAAGTATACAATCACATCAACAGAAGAGAGAGAAAATAAAAAGGGTTCCATATTTTCCAATTCAAAGTTTCATATTTTAGTTTTTAAATGTAGCAGATTGTCTAGTTTTCACCTCTGACTCATGAGTAATAAATCACTTAAATATCAGTATCACAAAAACTGGAAAGTGAATTTCGAGACTTTTGATAATTATTCTCAGGATTTTTACATTTTGGCTTTTGAAAGCCCATCAAAGTGTCAAACTCATTTTTCCATTTCTAATGCCAATGCAATCATCTTTTTTGATGATAGTTGGTAACTTTGCATATCACACAAACAAAATATCTAAAAGTAAAAATGATGCATTCAATATTTCAAACATTTAAGGCAGTGCACCTTTTTCGATCCTGCAAATCCCTCAGACTCCAAGAAGAAATAGGCAAAGGGCATCAGGACAAAGAGACAAAGGTTGGAGAACAGTGACACCAGGTTCCACAGACCTGCAGAAAACATATAAGAGTGTACACATATGGTTGTATGGAAAACCTATACATTATTAATCAATAGTCAGTCCTATTTTTAATGTGACAGTTTTTAAGGCTCAATAAGATTCCACAAACAGGTTTCTTCAGACTTTTCAGTGCTTTCCCTTTAATATTATTATGTAGTAGTTGTCAGGCGAGATGCCAACACAGGGTTTTATCTGCCAAGTGTAGTCCTGTAAGTCATGGACTCTACTGCCCCCTGGTGTCACTCTGTGGAGGGTCTGCATGACTGACATAAAGATGTAAATTGATCTGATATGTGGTGATATGGAAAATTAAACATAAAAGACTTTGAATCTCACAAGAAATAAGAAACTGGCTTGTACCATCTGTCAAAATTCCTCAGTATTAGCTACAGTTCAGTACTGTCAAGTCAAGTCAGTTCTGCAATAGTTTTACCTTTGAAAAACAAAATTGGCCGAAAAAATGTTTCGATGAAGCTCCTAACATTGTTATAAGCAATGTTTTTTCAAAGTTTGATCATAAATACAACAATAGTGGGAACAACAAAGAGATGCCCATAATGGAAAACTCAATAGATGGTGTCAGTTTTGAAAACTGAAGACAAAAAATGCTACATTCTACCAAAAGATTAATGTGATGGAATTCGACTAACATCAAAGTCAAACGGAGTTTGCCCACCCAGTCTATTAATACATTATTTTAATCCAGTTTGTGCTTTAAGGATTCAAAATATTGCTACTGACTTGAGCATTATTGTTGTCATCGTTAAAGACCAAAACATTAAATAAATAAATAAATCATGCTGTATGTTGGGGGCATAGATGACAAAATTTGAATGAAATATATTATGTGATGAAAACTTGGGAAAACCTTTGTCAAATGTTGCCAAAAATGTTTGGATAAGAACTTTTATATATTTCAATTACAACAAGATGTTTAAACTGCTTCAAAACATGTTTTGAATTAAAAGAATATTTCTTGAAGGATCTAATTTTTTTATTCTATTATTTTTGTAAACAAACGATTAAATCTCTGTTATTGGCAGTGAATTAAAGAGTTTTGGACACCGCTGTACCATATAATATAATTTAGCTGTCTAATTCACATGAATCTCTGCCCCAAGTCTAAGTGATATGACCTACATAAAAAAAACAGCATTTATCCACTGCAGTTTGCATAGTACGTTTATCACATCTATTGATTCTGACATTAATAAAAGAAAGTCAACGAACATGATTCAAATCAATGTTATTCCTATTCCAAGTATGTTAGAAGATATTTGCTTTCTTTGAAACAAACTAATGAAACAACAATGCATACAAGTGTTAGATCTACTGACCGTGAATGAGGGAGCCATTGAGCCACTGAATGTAATAGTTTTTGGGGAAGGAGAGGAGGATCTCGTTACTAATGATTGAGAAAGGCAGTAGGAAGACGGCACCACCCGACACTGCCAGGGTGAAGGTGCACAAGTATAATCTGCAAATGGAATCAAACACACGCATGCAAGTGTTAAAACTAGTTGAGATAAAAACTAATGCAGAATACAACGAGGTATTAATATCTTCTTTTTCAAATCAGATTATATGTTAAAAACAAGTATTTGTTTACTGGGTGATTTATTTTGGATTACAATTTATAATCTAAAAGAGTCACTTGGTGTACAGTGTGAGAAGAATTAATAAACAAAAGCGCAGGAGGAATCAACTCATTTTGTAAAAGTGATGACTTCTATCCATCCATCTATCTGTCCAATTCTACTCCTCAGTTTAATCCACCCCTGCCCCAGTCCTACAACAAAAGAGATGGGCAGGGTATGTTTCTGCAGTCTGCAATCTCTAGAGATTCAGAGGATGTGGGTCTCCAGATTGGACCCAGGGGACTGACCATCTGCTCAGTGGTCCTCAGTAGGGCGGCATTAAGTCTCCACCTAACCATATCACTGAAGGAGCTCATTAACTGAAATGCTTTCCATTATTTATGCTGGACCCTTAGGTACCATTTTGCTCAGCTGGACCAGAACAGGCAGGATGCATGTCACTACAACGGGCACCTTGAGTGTGACGTGTACTGTAATTCTAAATAGTGATACACAGTTCTAGCTAATGACACAATCTGAGAGACATTCAGATTGTAAGTGGTTGTCAGTAAATTAATAAAATGTTTGTTTTTCCAATTTATATAATTACTTATTAGTACTAGGAGTGCAACTACTGATTATAGCTTAATCCACAGATTATTTCCTAGATGAATGCATTTGTTGTTGTGGTCTATAGAGTGTGAGAAAATAGTGCCCAAGGTGACACCTTTTAATGGTTTTATTTTTTATCCAGTATTCAAAAACGAGAGGAAATTCACTCGCTATGATATAAAAGACAGGCAAGCAGAAAATCCTCACAGTTGAGAAGCTGGAACCAGACAATGTTTGTCATTTAGGCGAGAAAACATGACTTAAATGATTAATTGATAATAAAAGTAGCTGCAGAAGAAGAATTAACTGGAATCAATTTTACTCACGATATTCTATTGACAACAGCATCCTCATCCTCATGGTCATCTATAAAGGAAAACCAAACCACTTCAGTCACAAGGTAGATCGACATTTTTAGGTCCATATTTCATACATCACATCTTACTTCAACCACTACATACAAGAATACAACATGGGCTAGTTTCTATTTTATTTGGGACATAGTGATGTTTCAGTTAGAGCCGATGAAGCCCATGATAACAATTCTTTTGTACTAGGCTAGCACAACACTAGGTGTGAGGAAAAGAGCAGCCCAGATTTCTGCTGTACAAAACCCATGAAGGTATTTCTGGTGCACAGTGGTCTACTTACAAAATGAGACAAGGGAAGCCTAGGTGACCTGGACATACTAAATTTGTCCTGGGAAAATGGGATACAGTTCGTGTCTGCCTGGGCCTTCCATTTATGTTTTCTCCTTTAAAACTCGTCAGATTTTTATTGTCAGTCACATCTGCCTGCTGTAGCTTAAATGCAGTATCATAGATGTTACAGGAGAACAAAACATATCCCTCTGTTTAAGATCTCATTGGATTTCAGTTTGAATATCATTTAACAGGACAGGACAGGTTATGTGACCTTGTTACTATAGGCAGGTTATAATGTGAACAATTCTATTCAATTAGCCACAGCTCTAAAAAGCAATTTGGGGTGGATACAGTTTACACTAAGCTGTCTGTGGCAGATTACTCTACAGGCATGGGTGTGGTCTCTCAAGCACACCTAAAGCCTTCTTGGTCATGACTCCCTTTTCTACAGACAATGAAGGGTTGTGTCTGCGAGCAAACACAGCAGACAGACAGGCTAACTTGGACAAAGTTTGCTGTAAAAAATGGGTCCACCATGGCCACATTTCTGCTGTCTAAGTATTACAGATGCGTTAAATCGAGTCACATGCTGATTTCTGCTCCCACAGAGTGAGCGTTCATATTTTACAGAAACACTTACCACTCTTTCTCTTGTATCTGGTTATGATACAATAGGACACGATGTAGAGGACTGCAAACAGGAGGAAGCAAATCTGAAACGACAACATAAGAATGTTAGACAAGGATTTACTACAGTACATTAGCAAGCAGTTATTCACAGTACACTCAGCAGATTTCAAAATTAGGTTTTCCACTCCCTGTTACCACGTCTTATTGCACAGATTAAGGGATTCTTATACTTCACTGAACATTTTATTATACAGAAAATACACACTATATATAAAATGTAGTCACATTACGATATATTAATGGTTGAAAGACTTCACTGAAGTTTCAGTATTTATCCATGACCAACAGTGTGATGTGAAACTTCATCCAAAGCATTATATAGAAGTTATATATTTAATGCATTGTCTACAACGATAAAAACAGACTAACCAGTTATTTTTAAGCAATGTATAGTTTTTGGGGCCACAACTAACTAAATTATTTTTTATTATACATTAATCTACTATCGACTATTTTCTTGGTTAAACAACACATCATTTGGACAGCAATTAAAATGCCCATCACATGTTTCCAGAGCCCATTGTGATGTACAAAAATATCTTTAGTCCAAAAAAAATCAGTTTACTATCGCAGAAGACTAAGAAAACCAGAAAAGATTCCAGTTCAGAAGGTCAAACCAGTGATTTTTGTTTTTCAATTTTTGCTCAAATGTACCTAAACAACTCACTGATTAGCAAAATAGTCAAAATAGTGATGTAAACAAATAATCAGCTAATCGACATCTCTAACAGTTTAAGTGTAATTATGGGTTATGTTAACGTTGCTCTCCAAAATAACTGTACATTTGGTTTGTTTTAGGCCTGTTAAATGTGCAGAATACGGGAGAATAAAATAATTCCTGCCTCATTAGTACAAAAATTATTATCTTCTATACAGCATAGTTCAATATGGTTTATTTATTAGATTATAAATAACAAAAGTGAGCAATAATAATTAGGCCATGCGACATGCAAAGTGGTCCAGATATGCATGGATTTTATTAGGTAACCGCAGCCTCAAAACAAGTTGGATGACAGACAGATCACATTCCACATCCCCCCCTTCTACTGTGAAAGTGACCGGGACGTAACTAATGTTAGAAGCTCCCCCTTCAGCACTTTGCACCCTATCAACATTGCAAAACTCATCGTGGCCAAGCTGGGATTATGAGATGACTCAGACAGACACCAGGCAGACCGTGCACATTTCAGACAGATATAAAAACAAATTCCAAACCTCCAACATCAATCTGGGGGGTGCATGGTGTTATCAGCTGATATATTTACAAGCTACAAAACTCTGTAGTGACAGTGGCGCAAGCAAAACCATGTCCACAAAGGGGGAAACCCAGAATAACACAGAATCATGTGCACAGAGCTGATAAACCGACACAGACCCAAAGATGCAACAATTTGGGAAGAGATAATGGCTAGTTACAAGCAGGACAGTCAAAGTCAATGGCACTAGCAAAGTTATCGCTCTGTTTTGCCTCCAAAAATACAAAGTAACACTGGAAGCAATAGAACAGGACAAAGTAATAACAAGTCAGGCGTCTTCCAAGTTTGCCAGCATCCACAACCAACTTAGGATCAGTATTTCACACCTTTCTGATATATGAACTCAAGCTGGAGGTGAAGGACAGGATAATTACATTTTTCTGAAAGAGGATCCTGCAATTCCTGCAAGTCGATGAGCTGATCAGTATGTTTTCATGCACTGCAGTAACTGTGACATTATTGGTGGTCATGATGTCAGATGCAACATGGTTTTATGTGGTTTAGGGCATTAAAAGTAGGTATAAGTACGTATTAACAGACATAGATTTGTGCTGAAGAAAACATTAGCATGGAAGAGACGGTGGATAGGAAGAGTAACGTGATGTTGTGAAGTCTGCTGGAAGTGTATATTGTCTCCTCATGGCAATTTCTACCAAAATTGTTTGTTCAAATTGAGATGTCAACAACACAAATTGGTCAGCACAGTGCATCTGTGTGTGTACAAAAGCATGTGAAAGCCTGATAATGATGTTAGAGCCTTACTTGGAGGTGGTAGTGGAAAATGTAATTACTGTGCAGACCACATGAAAGATAGTGACATATTATCCTGTTAACCTGACTGCTCACAGTAACATGGTTTTCTGTGCATTCTTCAATAATCATTTACAGTAGTAGGCTATTATGGAAGAAACAGTTTCCCATACTTCAGGTCTAGTAAGGGCATACCTTTTTATCACGAGTCATGTTTATGAACTTGAAACCTGGCCCAGAGTAACTTTAGCTGCAAAATAAGCATGCACAAATGCCTGTAGTAATCAATCCATAAACTGACTCACCATAGAAATTAAGATTACATGATCCAGTGCCATTACAGCAAAATAAAAAGGGATCTTAGACACAGAATGTTGGTATGCGATTCTGAGAAGACGCTTTGGACAAAATGTGAAAGCTAAAGTCAGATGGTGAGACATTTGACTGTTTCTATATTCCAGATGTGTCTTTCAGGAATAATCAAGAAAACCTCCTTCAGGCAAAGTGTCCCTTCTCAAAACTTTCCTAAGATGTATGGCTAGACATCAAGGTACTCCAAAAAACAATGTGGTTCACGGCAAAGAAAGATCATCAGCAACAGCAATTCTAAAGACACCAACAATAGTAAGTTATATTTTAAGTTGTGTCATGCACTTAAAAGTGACCAGCTCACAAGGACTTATAAGACACCAAATGCAAAGTTGCTGAGGGAATACATGACAAGAACATAGTCTCTTACATATAATATTATACTGCCTATAAGAACATTGTTTCCTGCCCCAAGCTTTTCCCTTCCTAAAACACAAACTCAAGTATTATAATCATCCAACAGGAAAAGCCCAGAAATTGAGGACATTTTACTGAAAAACATAAACCTCGACTCCTCGTGACGAGCAATAACACATGAAATAGTTAAACCTTTCATAAGGTGTTAAAGTTGTTTTTCATGAGACAATATTATCTTAATTTAGGTCTGCACCAAACATCAACATCCGTCTTTCTGTACACACATATGAAACTATTTGCGCTGAGCACCACGAACAACTATTACCCTGTAACGTGTTTTTAAAAATATAATTGAGCAAAATAACGCACAAAAATAATGATTTTGTCTGACTAATTCGGGGAAACTGTATTTAGCTAGTTACATGTCACAATCCTGAATTAGTGAGGACTTAATGTTAAAGATCTTCTTAGTGAACCGTCGTTATATTTAATACAAATCTGTTCTAATATCACGAGTAAATATGTTACTACTGTAATCAACTAGTTAATGTCAGCTATGGTTAACATGAGCTAACTTTAATTCGTGCGTTCATTAATAATTTTAATTTAAACAAGATTTTCCCAATATCTTACGTGGAGATAAAATACTTTTAAAAAAACTAAAATATTTTTTGGGGGGTGGGGTTTTTTGGGTGTACCATAAAATTAAATATTGTATTCAAGTCTCATAAATTCTGCCGCTTCAAACTGACAGATGAAGCTAACATTAGCTACCGTTAACGTTACTAAGCAGTAGAGGACGTTGCTAGCCTGCTAGCCTGGGCTAGCAGCTCCGTACGTTACTTACGATGTACTCTCGAACTTGGCTGTGGAAATTCTGCTCTCTGATAGTAACATCGTCTTCTTCCATTCTTCATATTGCAAATACAAAAAAGGCTACAGACTCACTACATGCTAGCTCGTACAACTGCCAACAACAGGAATTACACAAGCGATTCTCCTCTGCAAAAAATGCTCAGTGTGGCTAAAAGACAGTTTACATCGAAGGAAACCCGCTCCGTGCTAAAAAAAAAAAACCAAAAAAACGCCCCAAAATAAACTACGTCATCACCTTGCGTCAGTTACCCTGGAAGTGAATAGTCACGTGCTCGTGGGTCATATCAACAATATTGTCCTCATGGAGGTACATGTGCAAGTCTAAGATGGCAATTTATGTCTTAAAAATAGGCGAGTAAGAGTTTTCATCCGGTGTTTTACGATGGTCGACTGTTTTAAAGCCTCTGTAGCCCGATAATGTTAGCTTGTTAGCCAAATCTGAGCATTATTGAAAGAAGTGTAGCCGGTTAAAGTTATCGTTATCCAGCTCGTTGTCAATATCTTGAATTTAAGTTGTAGAGATGAAGGGAAAATGGAAGCAGAACAGCAAAAAGAAGAAGGGAAATGCAGTGTTACAGAAGTACATGGTGGCAGTGGATGAGTTTATCAAAAGCAAAAGTGGCACTGAGGAAGTGGAGACTGACCATGGCATGCGATTCGTGAAAAAGAAAAGCAGAAAGGAGCTACGTAAAGAAAAGCGAAAAATAAAGAAAGCCAAAATGAAAAGTCATTATGAGGGTAAAAAGACCCTCGATCTACCCCTCGATGATGGGAAAGAATCGGCAGCACCAGCTGATAAACAGCAGCAGAAGAAGAAAATGGAGAAAGCAAAGAAAGAAGTGTCAAAAACACAGCCAAGTAAGTCCAGTAGTGGTCCTGCAGATAAGTCAGACAACTCAAAAACACCATCTTCCAAGAAAGGCAAGAAAATTAATAAGCTTCAAGAATCAAGAAAAATGGCACTTTTGGAGGCAAATGAAGATGAGGATAGGGAAATAAAGAAATTAGAGCGGTGCCTCGGATTAAACAAGAGGAAAAACAAGAAAAGTCTCCCCCAGTCCTTTGTGGCCGATGGACTTGATTACATCCTAGGTATGCTTGACTCTGGCTCGTCGGCTGTGGGGATGTATGACGATGATGATGACATGGACATGGCCAAGGAGAACTTTGAAAAGCTTGATGAGAACGACTCTCAGCCGTCAGATGAGGACGAAAAACCTGAAGATGAGATGGCCAGTGAAGGCAGTGATGAAGGTTCCTTTGATGATGAAAATGAGCCCGACAAGGAGGAGGAGGAAAGTGGTGATGATGATGATGATGAAATGGTTGATGAGGAGGAGGAAATGGAGGATGATGATGAAATGGTTGATGAGGAGGAGGAGGAAATGGAGGATGAACTGGATGAGAGTAATGCGGTTGACTCAGACGATGAAAGTGAAGTGGAAACAGAGAGAGAAGCAGACACTCCTGACACAAAGACATCAGGCTCAAAGTCAGAAAGTGTGAGTTTAGACATTTTATTATTGTCGTAGCTTTGACATCTCGTGTGCTGTTTAATGGATCTAATTGTAATCTTCCAACGTCCAGGTCAGCTCTGCAGCAGGTAAATACGTGCCGCCTCACTTGCGAATCGTTGGAGATGATAAACGCAAAGCAGAGCTTGAAAAGCTGAAGAGGAATGTGAAAGGCCTGGTAAACAGGTAATCATACATAATACAGCAAAACAGGAATAAGACATTCTTTCTCTTAATATCAAAATCTTACCCCCCCTTTCTTTCTGTTGATGTATCATACACTCTGGGACATCTATTGCAGGAAATTCACACTCAATCATAGAGTTGCTTCTAGGTTTTAGGGTGTCCTGTCAGTCTACCTTGAGGCAAGTTATGGCCAGTTGCTTTGGGGCTGGGGAGATGCAACCTAAGATATGAGGATTTTGAGGAGACTTACACCTCAAATATTAAAGAGACAGTTCACCCAAAAATATTCTGGAAAGAGACATTGCTTTTGAGTTTTTCAAATGTATTTTCTGGTGCTTTGAGCACCACAAGCAAAGTGCCGTTTAGTTCCATTATGTTCGAGAGAAACAACTCGCACCAAAACAATCTTGATGGATAAATAGCACTAAGGAAAAAAAAGGAGTGGAAGATATATTCGTAAGTATTCTGTTAAAGTGATGATTAATCCATTCTTTTTCATCAGGCTGAGTGAGCCCAACATGGCGTCCATCAGTGGTCAGCTGGAGGAGCTGTACATGAGCTGCAGCAGGAAGGACATGAATGACACCCTAACAGAGGTGCTACTAGCAGCCTGCGTCACCCCGGCCCTGATGCCTGACAGACTACTGATGGAACACGTCCTGCTTGTCAGCATCCTCCATCACGCCGTCGGGTTAGAGGTGAACACGCCGCTTTTATTCCTAGATTTTGAATTTGTAAACCTGTGATAGATGCTGTCTGCAAAATTGATCTTAATTAAACAGCTTTTACTTTTCGGGAGGCATCTCCACTGGAAACCTTCAATTCACTCTCTCGTCCACTAATAAGAGTCAACTAGTTTGTGGTTTCCCCAGCATGCACGTGAGAAATAGTAACCACTCAACTGAGAATTTACGTCCGCTCTTGGATTATTCACCATTCTTTTTTCTTTCAAAAGGGATCAGCTTCTTTAGCACATCTCTGCTGTAATATAATGCTCTTTGAATGGATTAGAAAGTGATGTCTAACACCTTGGTTTCCCTTGCTTTACAGCTAATAGGCTTGTTATCTCACTTGTATTGTCTCACCAGACAGGATCATTATTAGTCAACAGTTGGCTTTCGACACAATTTGAGGGATATTTCAGATTATTTAAGGAAAATTTTTGTACCTAATTTTACTGCTGAAATAGCTGCTTTGTAGTCCTGTCAGTTATGGAGTTTTACAATGCAACAGTCATTATTTATATTTTGAAATGTTCTTATGTATTTGACTGTGGCAACCTGTGTGATGCTTTTATGTTGAAACATTATCATATGCCCTCGTACACAGATATTAACATACATACCGTAAACATACTTATAACATGAATCACAAGCCCGGAGTATTCCCTTTTGATCATTTCCTAGGTGGGAGCCCATTTTCTAGAGACGGCCGTGCGAAACTTCGACGAGGTGTACAAGAACCCAACTGAAGGCAAGGAATGTGACAACCTGATCGCCATCATCGGCCACCTGTATAACTTCCAAGTGGTGCATTCTGTCATCATCTTCGACATCCTAAAACTTTTGATTGGAGCCTTTACAGAGAAGGATGTGCAACTGGTTTTGTTCGTGCTGAGGAATGTTGGCTTCGCCTTGAGGAAGGACGACGCTCTGGCTCTTAAGGAGCTGATCTCTGAAGGCCAGCGCAAGGCCAGCGACATGGGGTCCAAGTTTCAGGATCAGACCAGGGTAAGGGAAACGGCACTCCTCATTTACATCTTCATGACTTAAAATGTTCTGGTGTTGGGTAACAGCACTAGTTTATGTGCACACATGTTCTCAGGTGCGTTTCATGCTGGAAACCATGCTGGCTTTGAAGAACAATGATATGCGGAAGATCCCAGGCTACGATCCTGAGCCTGTGGAGAGACTGAGGAAGTTGCAGAGGACTCTGGTGGGTGATTATTTATTTTTTATTTTAACCACATTTTGTTTGAAATATCCTTCTTTCCCGACTTTAGCGAAAATGAATATAAAATATAATGTGTAGTTTATAGATAGTTCTTTTATTTATCATACTGAACATGGTCACTGTTTTCTTTCATGTTGTTATTTTCATTGTAGTACCCACTTGTACCACCAGGTGGTGCCAGAGTGGCACCTTTACACACCTAAACTCTTCTGCATCAGTGTTGCTGATGTTTTCAGCATGACTATCACTGATGGTCCACTTCATGATAATTTGGTGTCGTTCTTGAATACTTAACAACTGATGTTTGCCTCCTAAATGCACTTGTGGCTTATTCTGTGTGAATGTGGTACTCAGATCCACCGGAGTGCGGGAGGCAGTGACATGAAACTGAGGGTCTCTCTGGACAATCTTCTGGCAGCAGAGCAAGTGGGCCGCTGGTGGATCGTCGGCTCCTCGTGGAGTGGAGCGCCCATGATCAGCGAACAAGGGAACACGACCTCAAAACAGAGTACTGCTGAAGGACAGGTACTGGAACCACACCAGCATTGTGGCAGAGTACATGTGTGGCAGAGTCCTGGGAGTACCGCCCAGGACTGGTGGTAGGCATTTTGTGATGTAAAATGTTTCAGCCATGTCATGGTAGGGAATGCAGATTCTGAGCTGATAATGTCCAATTTTGTATGTGTTGCAGTATTTATTATTATATTATTATTATTATATTTATATTGAATTTATTTGGTTGCTTTTAATTTTTTTTCACACAATGATTTAAAATGAAAACAATTTACAATATTTTGTCACTTAACATCAATCATCTGAATTACATTTACAGGCTACAGTATATTTTAATGCTTTAGAAGAAGGTTGCCATTTTGGTCAATACAAATCAGACAGTGTTAGATCTGGGTATCAAGCCTCAATGCTTTTTTTGTTATCAACTGAAATGTGTCAGTCTTGTTTACTTATTCCTTATTCAGATCCTCATTTACATCCAAATTTAGCAAAATTGTATTTATTTTATTGACATATCTATAAAGTTTTTGTACTGTTACTTGACAACATTTAAAATTTGAGAAGTTGTTTTTTGTTAAAAGAAAAAAAATTTATAGAACACTTTACATTTCTTAAAGTAAGGTATAAAAACATTATTGCTTTATAATTTTATTCAGTGATGTTAGCACTGAGCATCCATGGCCTTAGCAGCATTTCTCCCTTAACTATTATCATTGTTTTATTTGTTTCAGTTTAGTGCCAAAGTCTTAGAGCTGGCCAGGAAACAGAGGATGAACACTGAGGTCAGAAGAAACATCTTCTGTGTGATTATGACCAGTGAAGATTACCTGGATGCATTCGAGAAACTGCTCAGGTTTGTCATTAATCACCTCTGCAGTGTGACTCTATGTTAAGTTGGTTCGCCAAAGACAGAAAGAAGGAAATGCGACGTGAAGTATTTCAGTCGTGCCGAAATAGTCCAGCTGTAAGGTTGCTGTTTTAAAGCTTTTTATTTGCTCTCTGTGAAGGATGGGCCTGAAGGACACGCAGGAGAGAGAGATCGTTCATGTTCTGATGGACTGCTGTCTGCAGGAGAAAACCTTCAATGCATATTACGCTGTGCTGGGAGAGAAATTCTGCTCCCACGATCGCCGCTTCCAGGTAAAACGTATAGGTTGACGACTGAGACACAGAACTACAATGAGATTCGCACATTGCAGTCAACAGTCTTTCTATTAGTTGTTTGATACATGAAATTGTCATCTTGAGAGCAGTAAATAATATAAAAGAGTGCTGAAAAAGCACAGAATTCTAAAAGATACCCTGCTGTTCACAACAATCACATAGGTCTGATTTTAATGCTCATAGTGATGAGAATGACAGCCCGAGCACATGGCTCCGTTCCTGACCGAGAGCCATTTAAGCTCAGCTTTAAGCTCACCGTCCTTTTTTTCAGGGTAGCAATTACTGGGTTTATCTGCGAAATAATCAAAATAATCACTAATACAGTATGCGTAATAAATTAAGATTTAGATCAGATTTAAACTTAGACATCCAACCAATATAATTTTATTTTGCATGTGTGGAGTAGGTTCAGCAGCACTATATTACTGGCATGCCCAGACTTAATGTCAATGACCTACATTGTAAACATTACACAAGGTGATGCCATATCCCCCTGCTTTGTCAGTGAATTTTTTACTACTGAATTTAGCCACTGTGCGAAATGTGTTGTGTAAATAAAGTTGCCTTGAATGCAATTAATGCAAATTTTAATATGAGGAAGGAAGATATTAGAAAAAGAAAAATAGAGAACTTTTTTATTGGCACAAAAAAAGCAAGTATAATGAAAAGCAAGTGCAGCTTGGTTCCCTTTGTTGGTACCAAAGAACCATTGAAAGGAAATGGACTATTCGCAAATGTAACATGAATAAAGTACCATTTTATTACTTTTACCCATATCTAATTGGCAGGATCAGTGCCAAAAAATATTTTATTTATTTATTTATATAAATTCTGTAGCTATAAAAGTATTATTTATTGTAATACTTTGTTTTTTAATTTGGTCAAAAGTATAAAAGTCAGAAAATTGTGCAAAATAATACTAATACAATTTCCTAAAGCCCAAGATGATAATATTTTTTTTGTCCGACCAACACGCTAGTAGAAAGCGGCCAATCTTCCCAGTTTAGTAGCTGGAAATAGGGAATGTTTGGTGATTTTGCTTGAAAATGACTTAAATAACTAATAAATAGAGATGCCAGTTTATTTAATCATGAGAAAATCAGACGTGTTATCTCCTGGATGTGTGTGTGACCACCCAGTCTCTTAAACTGTGTGTGACCTGGCCTGTAGTTCACCTCTGCAGTGTGGGAGCCTCTCACACCTCTCATCTCTGAAATTATTTGACTCAAACTGTGACTTCAAACAATGGGGGTCGGGGGGGGTGACACTACACTTCCTACTTGGCTTCCATGTAGGCCACCAGTCCATATCAGAAACTGATGAGCCATTGTCTTCATCAAAGCGCTCGAACCAGAGCTGGTGAGAATGTTTGCTTTTCACATGTAAACTGGATCTGGGTGAGAGGATTAACTGTGCACAGAAGCCACTTTCTGTTGTTTTTATAGTTTGCTGGGGTTTTTTTGGAATGATTTTTGTATCATTCAGTGCGGTTTTTACAATCTTTCAATTTGATGTCCTGTATTCTCAAAGATGACTTTCCAGTTCAACCTATGGGACAAGTTCAGGGAGCTGTCCAACCTTCCCAGCAGCACGTTTAACAACCTGGTCCAGCTGGTTACTCGCTTCCTTCAGAGGAAGTGCCTCTCGCTTTCCATACTCAAAGTAAGTGACGTGTGGTGTGTATGTGGAAGCTTTCCTTGTGTTACATTTTGATGTTTTAAATGTGTGTTTTCTGGTTTAGGTAATAGAGTTTGGGGAACTAGATAAGCCCACAGTGCGCTTCTTGCGTCAGGTGCTGACCAGACTGCTAAAAGAAACTGACCCGGAGGACTTAGCCATCATATTTGGAAGGTGAGCTTCATTGCGCATACACTTAGTTCTTTAAGGTTTGGAAATTTAAACATGTAAATTAATGCAAAACATGACACACAAGAAAATTAAAACAGCCCCATCCATGCTAGCAGCTCTGTGAGGCTGTATGTCGGCACAGCAGGGATTAATAATAATAAAAATGTTATTTTAATCACTTGATGTTACGTAAATTTTTCCCTGTGTTAACGAAAATTGAAGTTGCATGTCTGTATTGAATATCGACATTTATTTAGTTAGAAATGTTACTAATCCTCTACCAGCCTACATCTTGTAAAACCACCGCTCTTTACTGCTTCGCACCGTGTGAACATCTGCAATCAATGTCCCTCATTGTTTCCCATCCTCCAGGATTTCAGGAATTCCCAAGCTAGGAATGCTGCGGGAGGGCTTGAAGCTTTTCATCAGCCACTTCCTGCTGAAAAGTGCCCAGTCACAGGGAGCAGCTGAGCAAGCAGCGCTGCTGTCAGAGCGCGCCCAGGTCGCCACCAAAGCCATGGAGGCCAAAGAGGCCAAGCTCAAACTGTAAAACACACACGGTCACACACATCAGGAACCCAACAGACGTCTGTAACAAAACTGTGGAACAGAAGAAGAAAACCCCAAACCTACAGTTTTCATATAAGTAGAAGAAATAGTTAGTGATTATGCTTTGGAGAGTTCTTGTACATAATTTTTACTGTAAAGACTTTTGAATTGAAAACACTGAATCCTTTAGAGTCACACTAGTCTTGGTACTATGTATATTATTTTAATGCAGTGCATATTGGTTATGCTTTATAACTACAGTTATTTAGCAATACCTTGGATACTTCGTATATTTCACTTCCCAAATACATTGTCCATAATGGTGCTTGTACATTTGTTAAACAAACGGGCAAATATGTAGGCACTGTTTAGTCCTAAAAACCGAAATAAATCACAGATATTTTTGCCTAAAGTTTTGACTGTTTTGCAGAGAGAGAAAAACAAACATTTTTTATTACAACCGCTCTCATTTCTTCTTCTACGCCTTAATGTTTTTAGACGCCATACAGCAAGAGTTAATATTGTTGAGTTCATCCACCTGGAACCATTCTCCTGGGCTTTACTGAGTCTATTTACACTATTACACAAACTAAAGCACATTATAATAAAGGCTTTCTCAGCCTGATTAGTGAATATTTGTCAGTTGTTCCTTTTCTGTTGATATTTCCACTTGTGAGTGCGCCACAAACAAGAACAGAGAGGGTACGGTGGTGTCATTCATTCAGTGTTTACACGCCCTGATGAAATGACCCCGGAGCTTCGAGTCTAGCCCATTCTGTTTGCTCGCTGACACCAGTATCTGCCCGCGTGTTTAGCATAGCAGAGTCATTCTGTTACATTTGATACTTGGTCTTATTAATTAGCTCCATCGGGGCGGCCTGCATCAATCTAAGGCCAAGGTCAGGAATGGGCCACCAAGGTCGACAAGAGGAAATGTCCTTCACGAGTCCGCAAACCACACCTTATGTTGAAGGAAGCACAGAGTTGTTGTAGTTACATGTAAAGTTTAAGATGCTTGTTTTTGATGACAAAAAGCACTTCCCTCTATCCACACAAGGACAAATGCACCTCAGGCTTGAGTAGAAGTGTTTTTATCGAGAAACGAAGGAGAGCAAAACTTTAGAATTAAAACTAAAACTAAACAACTAAAAGTTGGAGATAGTGGGATCGATGACTCACTGTGCAGTCCGTACACCACACACTGGCCATTGTCTGCAGCCGTGAGCCAAAGACTTGCCACCGGCTTTACCTGGTGTACTCTGGTTGGGCTTGACCCTCGGCTGAACTTTGATTTAGTCTGCTAAAGCTAAAGCAAACAGCTGAAGATAACCAACAGATCCCTCGGTAATCCTTTTACAAATGGCACATAATCAGTCAGCCTCTGCTATATAACACTGGTGACTACAGGAACAGTGACAAGTGAGCGTGGACTGTGAAGCAACTGATGCATAAACCAATGTAGGAGTTATTAAACTGGCTCTATAGCTCAGAGAGATTGGTAGGGATTTTAATGAAGATTACAAAAGATGGCTGAAAGAAGATCAAATTGGACGTCAACATATTTGGAAAATTAGACTGATGGGATGTTGTGTGTGCATCTGTGGAAGGCCACTCTTATTTAAACTAGAATGGCTTATGACATTTTTAATGAAGACCATGCAGCAACTTGACAAAATAGGCCCAAGAGTTTCCAGTCTATAGATCCAGAAAAACAGACTAGTAAGAAATTAGTAGATTATTATTTTTTTCTCATTTGAAAACAACAATTAAAATATGCTGTGTTATGATCTTTAGCCTAAATGAGTTTAAAATGATCCCAGCCCTGAAAATAGTGCCCGCAGCAGCCTCAGGTTGTCGCTCAACAAGCCGTTTAAAAGCTTTATTAATGCGAGCCCATTGCTAGTGTGGTGTGAAATGTTTCCTCCGTCCGACTGCCTACTCGCTGTTTGCTCTCACTGCACGTTTGCACAGATCCGACAGCGCTATTAGCAGTAATTCCCATGACCCGACCTGTCAGAGCAAGGAGAAAAACACGAGGCTCCGTCCGCATCCGAGCTGAAACACTGCGAGTGAATCGTAAATCAAAGGTTGTTTTTTTTTAAACTCTCAAGACTTGCGCAAAAAAAACAACCAACTTTTATATAAAAAAAAACATTTTATTTTACATTGTTTGCACCAAGAGAGACGCTAAACAATAATTTAGCATGCACTGGTATATGACCGTTTTATAAATACAGTATAGAAAAATAAACATAACATTTTTTTTCCAGCGTAATAGGACTCAGTATACGGAACACCACTAAGAACAAAATAATCCAAAATAGAGAAGAGAAATGACAGCGGACTATTTGAGCTATAGGATATTATTGAGAGATTATTGTTGACAAAAATCATAAAGATTGCAAGAACCTGAGCCAGTTTACAGCGTTTGCATATGACCCATGCAATATGTCACAGTTTACCTATAGCCGAGTGCTGAATGATGATGCTGCTGCTGCTGCTGTGTGTGTGTGTGTTACAAAACAAATCTCCTGCTTTATTGCTCGTTTGTGACACCGAGATCATCTACTCGTGACCTAAATTTTATTCTTTTCATAGCAAAAAAAAAAAAGCTCATTAATTCCATGGAGGTGATTTTAGAGGCTGGGTTACATGCAGCTGCATTTTTTATTTTTTTTTTAAATAGCGCAAATCCCCCACAGTCATTGTAAGTGGAGATCGCCCCCTTCGTTCTTCAGCTTCAAGGCTGTGGACTTATGTCACTGGTGTGATTCCTCTCGTCGTCTGAGGAGCAGTCTGACGAGTTGTACAGGAAATTATCGCCCTCGTCGTCGTCACTGTCTCTAAAGTCTCTTATTCGGCCATTTTTTGAGTCTGTCTTGCTGCTATAGTCCGACTGTTCGAGTCCTTCAGATTTCTCCTGGCCGCCCTTGCTGCCTTTCTGCTTCTCGGCCTCCTGGGCGGCCTGCTCTTTGGCCTTCTTACTTCTCTTCCACTTCATGCGTCTATTCTGGAACCAGATTTTAACCTGAAGAAAGTAAATTAATTTAGTTTAATTGATTTAAACATGTAAAGGAGGAGGCTCCCTGTGCGTAACTATGCGTAAAGACGGCGTAAAGGTTGCCACCTGAAATTGACCCCTGCGTTATTACAATTGTCCCATCCTGAAAACGTGCCTATTTAATATTGAATTTTTAAAAATCCCTAGATTCAAATGAAAACAATATTAATGGGATCACTCCATGCATTTTTTTCATTGGAGTGAAAGGAAAATACCTCTGGACAATAGGCTTAAACCAGTCAGGATGCTTTGATATTTCATCATTATTATTTTCATAAAATGAAAACAACCTAAAAAAAATAGCTTGCTGGACATTTTGTCATTTAAAAAAACATCCTTAAAGCCTTTAAAACAGGGGAAGCTTTAATGTATATTACCTGAGTTTCTGTCAGCATGAGGGACGTAGCCACTTCAAAGCGCTTCGGTCGTGACAGGTACTTATTCAGTTTGAACTGATGCTCCAGCTCCAGCAGCTGCTGACTTGTGAATGCAGTTCTTGGTCTTCTGCACTTGCCAAGCAAGTTGGACTGCGCCTGGGCTGCAAGGATGAAAACACATAAATTCCATGCGCGTTAAAAAAAAAAAATACAGGCTTTAAAACAGACTTCTTTTCAGTAAGTGCAGGCATTGATCTAAATTAAGAGATTAAAATCCCAAACCAACAGGCTGCCTATGACTGACAGTAAAAGCTTCAAAGCTAAGAAGTAATCGTCAAAATTAGCACAAAACTGACAGCCCTATATTTATGGTGCAATAAAATATTATTTCCTACATCTGTGTGCCCCCTGCTTGAGCAACGAGGTCACCCACATATGAATATTTCCATAGAGAAGATATTTGCCACTCCATTTTGAACAAATCTGTTAAAGCGAGCAGAAACAAAAAGGCAGTATCTGGTGAGCAAATAGCATGTCGACTGTGGGTTTCACACTCCTATGCAACTTTCCCACTGTCCATTATCTGTCCATTTTAGTTCCTCTTAGAAAAGGCATCACTTTATGACAGCCCCTTCATTCAGGCGATTATATCTGAGGGAAACCAACTTTAGTTTTGTTTTTGTTTTTTGTTTTTTTAAATAAGAATTTCACGCTCTTCTATAAGTTGTCTTAAAGGATAATCGTTATTTTTAATAGATAGGCTCATTTATTAATATTTATCCAAATCATAAGTCATAAAGCTTCTGAAATATTCTACCATCACACATTTTTAGATCAACCCGGGATCGCCAACCAATAACCAAACGGCAACGTGATAGCTTTACATTTATTAAGTGAGAAAATGGCAAAACTCTCTGTAATGAAACACCTACTTACAGTTAAAGTCAGACATTTTGGGCAGCATCATCCCGGCTGTGGACACCCGGAGCCAGTGGTCCAGCTGGAAGGTGCTGGCTGACAGTTTGATGGGATCACTGCTGTGGTGGTGATGGGAGCCGTGTGGGTAGGAGTAGGACAGGGCAGGGTGTTGGCCTGTGAGTGCAGCTGCGGAGTAGGTGTACATGGGATGGCCGTAGAGAGCCTGTGCGGGGATCCCTGCGGTGCTCTGCGGATGTAATCCAACCATGCTGTGCGGACTGTTGAGGAAACCCGGTTTAGGAATCAAGCCGCAAGTGGAAATCCTCGGCGGAGACGGCGTCTCGGTGCGTAAAGACTCGGCGCTGGCGGTCAGCTCCGGGGCTGCAACACTCCCAGACGACGGGATGGAGGAGGAGGAGGACAGGGAAGTCACAAGCGCGAGCGGAGCGGTCTGCACTTTGGGTGTATCGACTGCTAAAAGCGCGTCAATGCGGAAGTTTTTGGATTTCTCCATTGGGTACCCGGTGCGCGTCCTTGTCGCCTCTGCTGCCGTGAATGAAGGAGAAGTCAGTGCTGTTTTCCCACCTCGCAAAAGTTATGATGTGGTCCGGAGTGTGAGAGAGGAGCTCGGTGTGACACTTAATCCCTGTTAGATGGAGGCGATTGGTGCAGCCATCTGGTAGGGGGCTGTCCCAAGCGTCATGGACCCAACAACGCCTCTCTGCTCTCATCACTGTAAAGCACGGTGTCGGCTGCGTTATTGCTTTCATAAAATAAAGCTATAAGAAAATGACGCAAAGGTTTGAAATAAAACTTCATTTTTTTGATCAAATATACCTGGATGTTACTTTTGTGCCTTTAGGCTTATATACTGTAATTCATTCGATATATGAGTACTCCTCCTGTTGTCTACATTTTTGGGTACTGGCTTACTGTAAACATAAGCAATTAGACAAAGAGAAGTCATTTTAATTTATATAGCGCCAAATCACAACATGAGACTTTTAGAGCAGGTAGATCTTTAAAAGGGTCACAGGAGCAGGTTTTAAGCAAACATCTGCAGCCAGAACATGCCAGAAAGCCTCTTATTAATACATTTAATTAATATATTACATTTTACCATCTTAATTTCTATTTCTATTCAAATCAATTTCCCTTAATTGTTTTGTACTGCAAGTCTAGAATTTGACTTTTTTAAATCCTCGAACTGAGGAGAGGAGACGGTCAGAGCAATATAATGTTCACGTTTAACATGAGAATTGAAGAAAAATGGTATTAATAATAGATTAAATAGATAATATAGTCCAAATCATGTTGGACGAGTGTTTATCCCCAGCGTAAAACTGTAGCTTCAGCCCTAATACGTAAGGTGATGTGAAAGGTTATCAGGCTCATCTTCATTTATTGAGTTTAGATAGCAAATAAAATGAATATATAGTCCGTTTAAAAAAAAGAAAGAAAGAAAGCATGCATGCATGCGCAAAAGTGAACACCACCGAATCACCCTGTGAGGCCAACTGGGAAATTTAAGTAAAAGCCCTCCTTCTGTCGCTCCAAACCTGAAGGTGACTGACGCACACATGGCCTGTCATAATGGAGCTGTATAACTAAACTGATTAACCCTCGCTGCTTCTGACATGATGCCCGCAAAAAACAACATTTTTTCTAAAATAATTTGCCCCTAAAAATCCTGAAAATATTGTGGTATTTTTTCTTATTAAATCAGAAAATATCAAGCAAGCAAGCAATTAGATTTTTTTTTTTATTACTTCCCAGATGAGTAGCTTTCAAAACAAGTCAAATTTAGCCAGGATGCGCGCGCAACGAGCTGCAAAAAAATTTGTAATGGAAAGCCCGAAAGTGATGAGGAGAGAGATGTAGCTAATAGGCTCGTGGCTCCGGGTGACTTCGGTCTAATAAGCCACTTAAAGTTAATGGAAGAGGAGGTCAAAATGAGAATTATTGACACCCAGTTGCCCTTAACCTGTCTACCAATAAAGCTGATTAGTTTTTGTCAATTCATCAGCTAACCGCGCTCCTGGGACGTTTATTTGCTCGAGGGAAATCAACAAGTCACCGGGTAGTTTTCAAGTAAAGGATCGCCATTTAATTGTGGCCCTTGATGATCATGACCAATTACAGAATGATAACGGGGAGATTGATGTGGGTGGGATGTGGGCCTGCATGGAAACGTGGAAAAAAAAATAGAAAGAGAGGAGGAAGTCAGAGAGAGTGAATTCACTAAAACGCGTATTTTTTGTGGGGAAATGGTGCAAATGCTGATGATATAGTCCGTAAATTATTAGAGGCAGAGGTCTCCAGTTCTTACTTACAAGTTATATGTTCCTGAAATGAGCCTTTTCTTTTACATTCATGTATTTCTGGTCTTTTTTTATTGGCATATGCTCTCAATTATAATTTAGTATTTTATCCAACTCGAGCGCAATAAGAGCCACGAGAGAGGATGAGGCAGCTATTTAAAAAAATTATTATATTATTGTAGAGGGCTAAATAAACATCTTCACCTCTGGACATTTAGCACAAATGAGTCTCCAGAACCGTCTTGTTTTTATTCAATTAGGCCTAAATGCTTTTTATCAGCTTTCTGCATGATTATTATTATTATTATAACAGCTGATCGGCAGAGCTGCGCCTCGTCCCCTCCGCGGGTTTAATTTCATTAAGGCGCCCGCATGAATATTTCTATTAAAGCGGCGGTGAAATATGGAGCCATTTAGTATTGGCCTTCACCGATCACCCAGATTTATCGCCCCTTTTCATCACATCTAGAGGAGGAGAAATTAATAAGCCACCCAAGATGGAACCGGACCCTAAAACCTGGTCTTCTTCTTGAAAGCTGTTAATTTGCTCTGTAATTACTTTCACAATTAACTGAAATACAAATCAAAGTGACAAATCGGGATAGTTTAGAAATTAATTATCGGTAAACGTGTTCATTATGAAAAGGCAATTTAAAGGGACCTGTAGGCTCATATCTCTTTTAATGTAATAACCTAAATTTGCACGTATATGGCCTCTTCCATGAAATGTCTAAAGCTGCTTTTAAAAACATTTGTGACTCATTATTCTCCACCGGATTTTTCAGCATCACATAATTTCTCTCAGAAAAGACGTTAATATCAATGTCAAAATCAGTCTGCGATAATTACAACGGGGCTTATTGGCTTCTCAAACCCTTTATGAAATTTGATATTGCTGGTTAATTTGTCTCAGACGTGTTATCAATACACTTTGAGTGGAGGGTCTTCCACATGGCTAGTCTACAGTGTTATATATAGGCCCAATCAAATCTTATTGATGAAACAATTCGCCTGTGTCTCATGCTTTTAAAGCCTTTTTTCGTTCAACCAATAAAAGCCCGATGCTATCAATCATCAGTTTGTTGACAAAAAGTGCATTAATAATAATAATAATAATATATCCCATAAATACTTAGCCTATGGCTACAAAATCAGTATCAAATCAAATATATAAAGCACATCATGAGTTTATGGCCTTTAATTCTAATGAAAATAAGCCAAAGGCCATGCACTCCAAAAATAAAATAAAAAACTAAAGTAAAAGAATGAAAGAATGAATGAATAAATAAATAAATATCTGTAATATATGTAGGCCTATAAAATCCCAATTTTTAAAAAAATATTATTAAATTTTCCTACTTGGCTCCTGCTTGACTTGGCCATTATATTCACATTTTTGGGGGGAATCTTGTACCCTCCTGCAGCTTATAAAGTATTTTAAGTAAAATCTCCCTTTTTGAGTCACTGGCATTATTAATAAGTCTTATTATTGTCTTGAAATGTCAGCAAACCCAGTTAAACACTTGCAGTGCATTTAGATTTTTTTTAAAAATGACCACAAAGCTACAGTGCTACTTTGCTCATGAGAGCAGAAAAAACGCCATATTACTTATGATTTATGTGTTTGATGGAGGGGCATAAAAGAAGTGAAGCTAATAAGTTTTACTTTTTGCAGACTATGTCAGAAACACATTTATTTATTGTGGTGTTTGTTTTGAAAAGTGTTTTTAATATTTAGTCCATAGCATTTAAATACATGAAGGGTTGAAATTAGAAAATATTAGGCTTTCTTGTAGGCAAATTGCATTAGATCCATTTTATAGTACTCGTGAACCTTATAGTTAGAAATCTAATGAATACATGAATCAAAGTCTTTCCTATAGCTGCTGGGATCAGATTTCTGAAGACTGACTTGCATGAGAGTTCAGGCAGGTACAAACAGCAATAGCAATCATGACAGAAACACATCATTAGTAATAATCATACCTATCGCACTGTCTTATCATATCTTGTGATCTTTATGTGTAAAACATTTGTGTAAATACTTTTCAGAAAAAAATGTATGTGCTTCACAATCAGGATAGACAAAATTAAAACAGAAAGATCAATGTAACACGAGTCATAATGATGATGATAATTCCCATATGCATAAAACATAACATATCAACAAATAGAAAGAAATTGATTAATTCGATGAGGAAATAGGAATATGATTAATTATACTGACTCAGCCATCGAGAGTTTCTCAGGCAGATCTTTCTACTTTCACCTACGACCTTCAGCTGTGTGTAGGTTCATTAGAGATCAAAAGTTCAGAAAGATAACAATTTAAAATTAGTTTTAAAATAAAGATAAAACTAGGGAAGAGAAAGTAATACAAGGGAGTTACAGTTCAATAGCTCTACAGTTAAGCCTTTGTTCCAATCTCACTTGAGACTTGTTGTTACAATGACAGGAGATATCATTCCCTCTATCATGTATGAGATAGACTGCAATTAGTCCAAGGAATGAGCCATGAGGTACACCACATGTAATTAAGGACTGTGAAGAGATGAACACATACACACACACACGAGGATTTTATGTTAGTCAAATAAAATGACCAGTCCAGTACATTAGTTGTCTATTTCAAAAAGTAAATCTGCACTAATGAAGAAAATGGCCCCATGGTCACCTAATGGGAATAAAGAGTAAACAGTTAAAACTGAAGACGCCTTTCAGGTGCACAATGAAAAGTGGTAAATGACGGAATGAGTATGTTTTTGATTTTTCTGAGCACTTCTTGTTTAAAAAATACAAATTGGCTTTTTCTGAAGGTCAAGGTAGAACTTTCAGTCTCAACAAATGTGAATATTTGCAGTTCCATGTTTGAAAGCTTTCGAACAGCTATTAAATGGACATTGTGGTGAAATTGTTTTGTCAACTGTAAATACACTGTACTTCCTTTTATTTAGCTATTTATTTACCCCATTTCCCCCATAATTTAGCTGTGAGATGAAAGTCCTAAGAAACAATGTCTTTTGTCAATATAAGATGATTGGGGATACTGTGTCACCGGGGTAAAGATGTCAGATTACACCACAGCAAACGCGTAGAGCTATTATGCAGCCTATTATTGACGAAAAATCATCTTTATTTACATAAGCTAATACACCAACAACCATCTATCTGATTATGTGTACAATGTAAATGAAATTAAAATAAATAAATGAATAAATAAAACCAATTTCCTTTTCTGATTTCCTCTTTTAACTTTTAATTAAACGTCACAACAGAATATAGCCTACATAGTTGTAAAAAAAAAAAAGGGGAAAAAAAGCACACAATCACGTCACAGAACCTTCTCGGTGAGAGGCGGGTTTAAGCATCTCGGATATTATTGCCACGAGTTTTGTCCAATCAGCTCTCTGATTTCTCAGGAACCGGATACAGCCAAGTCGGCTGTTCCCTGTGTTGTGTTGCTTGAGAGAGAAGGAAAAGAAGACTTGACGTTTGGATTACCAACTGACTTGCCAGAGTTATTGTGTCAGTTGTACTCCTTAATTCTAAAGTCAAAGGTAACGTTAAACAATCGTAATTCTCAGATGAGTGTCCTGTAAAATGAGCGATGTGAAAAAGGACATGGGGATAGTAGGACACCCCCCGTAAAGTTAGCCTGCCTGATTGGTTAGCTTCCCTGCTAGCTAGCTGCAGTGCTAACGTCAACAAGATCATGTTACTCACAAATGTATGAATAAGTATTGCGACATGTCACCAATAAATGTTTTGTGGTCTGGTGTCTTCGTTGCTGCTTGGAATCAGATAAGTTAAACGGCAGCGTATAGCACCTGATAGCTGCTGAGTCATTAGCGTTAGCTAAGTTAACCGGCTAGCTAACTATTGTTGACCAAAATTGAAACTGTCAGTCGGATATTAAGCTGAAATTTATCGTATGTCCTGGCTTTCAAAATTTGTCCAATTTGACATTCATGACTGTTTTATTTGGCCATGTACAAACAGCAAAACACATGAGCTTGCTCTTATGGTGGAAGAATCGATTAAGTTAGCCTAATGTTAATTGTAACGTGAAGTTGGAGTCGTCAGATCATTTCGCTTTAATTTCATCACTGTTTACTATTAGATATTAGATCAGGATTTTGTTTTCCTTTCACTTTCTCTTTCAGGTATTAGTGGCAACCACTGAGTCAGTCAATGGGAAAAATCTAAAAATGTTTAGCTTTGAGGGAGATTTCAGAACAAGACCCAGGGTATCACTTGGAGGAGCAAGTAAAAAGGTAAGAGTCATTTGACCATTTGAATGGAAGGTGGAATGAAATGAGTCAGTAACAAACCAGTGACAATGTATCTGCTGTTCTCAACAAATCCAATCCAATTTTTCACATATCTATACTTAAAAAAAGAAGCTTTTATTTTGTTTAAACTAGTACTCTAGAGGTTTTGTTGCTTTCCAGGAGGAGAAAGCATCTCTGCTCCACCGCACTCAAGAAGAAAGAAGAAAAAGAGAGGTAACTATGTGTTGTGCAATGTTTTGTTTACACGCTGCTGAAGTCCAGCCTTTCATATCACTCCATGTGTCTTGTGTGGTTATTTGATGAAACCGTTGATTTTCCTATAGAGACACATTTCTACAGTTAAATTGAAGTTATACTCCTTTGCACAATCAGTTCAAGTGAAAATGCTTGCATCCCAAAAAGTATAAACTGAATAAAAAGTTTTTTGATGGAAGGGTTTTGGCGACCTTTGTGTCATTGATTGTTGATGCTGTGGTTTCATCACTTCTGTTCTTTTATTTCATAGGATGAAAGAAAACGACTGAAAAATGCCATTATTATTCAGTCCTACATACGTGGCTACCAGGACTTGAAACGACAGGTATGTTTTTAAGCACTATACAGCCTTGTTTTATAAGATTTCATATAGTACCTTTCAAAGTCAAATGTTTAATTCTGTATGAGAAATGTGAGCTATATCTTAAGCCTGCTGTTGAGTGAAACAACTTTGGGGAGTTTATTGTGAGCCTAATTTAATATTACATCTGTAAGATATATCCACTTAATAACTTTCAGTGATGTTGTTTGTCAGCACTTACACATGAAACCCAGTAACATGCAGGGTAATGAATTGTGTTGCCTTTCTGGTCCAGTAGATACATTTTTTGGTGATGTAACCTGCAGTTACACTCAGTGGTTTAGTGTTCTAGCTTCAGAAATCAGATTACATTCAAACATCAAATCAATAAGTCTGATGATAAACAAGAAACTTCTGTGTGGTTGATTTTTTTTTTTTAGTTATTGTAATTTTTTAGTTTTGCTGCTGATAAATACAATTTATTTGACAGTAAGGATTTGCGTGTGTGGGACTAGTTAATTAATCAGTCAGTGGCCCAAAAAGTTGTTTATGTTTTTCACTTGCTCACACTTATTTTTCTAACTTTTCTTTGCTGTATTTTTTCGGACATGGTGACGAGCGCTTGACATATCTTTCAACAAATTAAAAGATTTATGTGAAAGTAACAGTTTGGCTAAAAAAAGATGAATTCATCTTTTCATTTTTTTAACGGAAGTGTTTCAAGTTGGTTCATTTGTTAGAGCACCGTTAGTTGCCATAGACACACATTCAATGCTCATGACATACCCTGACCGTAGCCCGTGTGTTGACAAAGCAGATAAGTGACAACATGTCATCAAGACAGAGTACTGTCTGGTCCTTACAAATAAAAATGGGAGACAGACTTTGTCATATTTCATAATCACAGATGGAGCCTTCAAACTAGTCTATGCAAACAAAACATTTGCAACATGTGACATTTGAACTTTTTTTTTTCAGTATGCCACCCAGAGGGCTAGTTTTGATGAGTGTGCCAGCCAGATGGTGGCAGGGGGAGCTCAGCATGTCTTGGATGGTCCTACTCTCTGTCTTTTATCAAGACAACTCATATTTTTCTACAGACAAAGTGTGGATGTGCATAGATTGGTGAGAATTTGATATATCTTTGATGCTCTTTAATTGCCAAGTATATTGGTTGTTTCACAGAGGCCATAATAGCCAGAGAGCTCATATACATGTTGTGTCGGTGTGTTCAAACAGATATGGTTGTGCCAGAACCTGGTGAAACTCAACAGTCAGTTTGTGAAGCTGTTGGTGGGCCCACACAAACAAACATGTATGTTTCAGATCAAGAGGATCTTGGGCTTCTGCTGCAGGTACAGTACTCAAAAAAAACAATAATGAATACATATTCTTAGCTGCAGTATGCAGGTTGATAAAGAAGAACGTTGGAGGTTTTGTCACTGTCTCACTTGTCCCTCCTTTTGTCTCCAAAGACTCCTACAGAACTGCAGGGACGACAGTTTAAATGTGGCGGTTCCAATGCGGATGCTAGAAATCTTTTCTTCAGAGAAAACATATCTTCCTGTTATTCCAGATGCTAATTATGTAGCCTCATTACTCGAGCAGATTTTGCACTATATGGTACAGAAAGGTAAGTTCAGAGTGTTCTCATTCAAGCATGTACTGTAGTAGAGACACAAATAAGCATTTTAAAGCCTAGTTGTCTAACTTTAAGGGTTGTATAGAAATGTCAATATCAATTAGTCTGAAGTGTGTTTGACTATTTTTATCTGTACACGGGCAGTTCCTGCTCTGATTGGCACCAGAGTATATACAGTGCTGTGCACAAGTGAAGTGCACCTCATAGTCTTTACATTTTCCAATTGGTATGACTCATTTCAACAGGACTGTTTAAAATGATTCTTACCCATCAACACAAAGCATCTTGCATAATTTTCGGCACTATGTCATCTGCGGTCTGACAAGCCCTACTTTTGTAGCTAAAAATATTCAGCATAGGAGGGTAGTTTCTTCAGTTGATGTTGCAGAGTATCCTTGCTTCTATTTATATTATCAGTAAACAGTATATGATACTTTAGTTGATGCTGCTTTTAAGGGCAAGTTACATTTGGTGTAAAACTGTAAAACTTTTATGTTTATGTGAAGTGTGTATTTCTATTAACAGATGTTTTATGAAAATGAACTGGTATGTTGACATCCTTTTTGAATCTTGATTTCACTCTGTCTCTCCTTTTCAGGATACTACAAATCGCTGTATATTCTTGTGAATCACAGACTTCCTTCCAGTCTGGAGTACAGTGACGCTCCCTCTGTCCCTCTAGCAAGCACACTGTTGGAGCACATCCTCAAACCTCTGCACTTTACCTACTCCTCCTGCACAACAGGCGCAAGGTACAGCACGAGACTAAAGTAACAATTACATAGATCAGGGCCTTTACCCATATAGTGGCAGGAGCTTACTGCTTCGTTGTTATTTAATGGACAGACTCAGGTTCTACAATCTAATAGTTTGAGACTGTACCCAGTATTCATTCATGGTTCATCCATCCAAGAAAAACAGATTTTACTGCTATTTGATGCATATTGAGAGGTCATGTCAGAGGCTGCTGCAGGGAAGGGTCACAGTGGCATAAATAAGATCATGAAGGGCAGTGCTCCAGAGCAAAATGATGTGAGGGTATGGTCAGAAAACATTTTTTTAACAAGCAAAAGGATGCTGTGAATTCCAAACTTATATTTATTTTTTATGGAGTGAAGTCTCAAAAGTGTTACTGGCCAAAATAGAAGACAATAATCATTTTTAACAGCACAGACTAGTATTTTCTAGTGCTGACAGTGGTCTCTGATAAAAATCTGTAAAATTGCCTCTTGTAAATAATTTAATAACCTCATCATCGATCTTGGATTTCAAGTTGAATTCTGAGAAAATCTGATTTGACACCTTCTGCTGAAGTTTCGTTGTGCAGACAGTTTCTTGTGAAGTGCTGCACTGCTGACTTTGTGTTACCTTTAATAGAGTAACACAAATAAGTCTGCACATAAAATCGAATGATAAGAATTTACTGATATAGTTAGCGATGTCTGCAGACCTCCCAATTTGCTGCTGTTTGAGTACAGAGAGAAGACGTCGTGCATGATAGCCGGAAAGGAAAGCCTCTGTCCCTCGTGAATTCTTTAAAAATCATCCATTAAATTGATCAGACAAACTGCAGCACTTTTTGTCTCCTTTAGTCAGTGTTGAAGCAGTAATTGCTTCAGAGACCAATTTACAACAAGCCATAAAAGCCCCCCAGACTCGCTCGCTTGCCAGAGTGCAGAATATCAGGCTGTTTGCCCTCAGTTTCAGACATTCTTAATAACAAACGACAGGGCACTTCTTTTCTTCTTTGAAGAAAAGCAAGGCGGGAGTGAGAGAAACTTGTGTACACACAGACTCTAACAGCTAATTATCGGACTTGGCCCACCAGATGTGCATGACTGGGCCACACAAAGCAGCTCTGTTTGGTCACACAATATTGGAGCACTGGTGCAGCAGAAAGAGAAGGGGTCTGTCACGGCTGAAATGCGGCGCAACACGTCTGCCGCAGAATGTCCGGAGCTGAGCGCAACAGGAAAAAACTATGTAGAAGTATGTAAAGAAGTAGCCGGTCATCTACTGGAATGGGGAAAAATGTAATGTAACCAGCAGGAGGGATGCAGATTTCTTGGGAGTGGGAGGTCATTTTCTGATGTATCCTACTTTAAATCTCAAAAAGCACGGCTGGCACGCAACCACACACTACAAAGAAAAAACCCCACTCCGACCACTTACGTGACGTGTCAGGCCCGTGCCCCATGTATTTCGGCAGTCAGAACAAGCCATCCTCTGAACATACACCATTTTGATTTGGTGTTTTACTTATCATGTTACCTATTTCATGCAGTACGTTAACTTGTCTTGTGTTTGTCTGTCGACTTACAGGCAGTTTGTATTTGCAGCCTTTACCGAGGAGTTAATCTCTGCACCGTTCACCGAGCAGATCTTTCACTTCATTATCCCGGCACTGTCCGACATCCGTTTCTCATTCCCATTCGAGGCCTTCCTGAGCTCCCTGCAAGCCACCGTCGGCTCCTCCTCAGCACCGCAGAGCCAGGCACCGTGGGTGTTCTACTTTGTCCTCTCGGCAGGGGAGAACCGCTTAGGTGGGTTGCACAGTTTAGGGTTGTGCACACATGCCGGTGTTTGCACTGCACGCTCCCTGTATGTATATTGCTCATTTGAAGCGTGAACTCTTCGACTGATTTATAGACATGAAGATATGATGATGTGAACAGTAATGGTGATGGGTGTGTGTTGGCAGGCTCACTATCAGAGGAGGGTCTCGTGCTGTACCTACGGGCTCTACAGACACTGCTGCCTCTGCTGCCAGTGTCGGAGAGCAGCAGCAGGCCTGAAGTTTGCAGCGACTCAGAGGACGACGACGATGACACTGGCATCCATCCACCTCCCATGCAGGTAAGATTCATACATCGAGTCGTGTACGTACACACAAAATGGTAATGGGATTATACCAAGATTTGTGTTGTTTTTGAACACTGATCAGGTGTGGGCCAGAATGTGCATAAGAGTTTAGATATCAGAACTGGTATGGGGAGAGAGTCGGATCCGTGCTCCCCTTTTTGACATGTGATGTCATTGATGCCCTCTGCTGATGAGGTTCCTCCCTGACTGCAGCTACATCAGGATCAACCACATCCCATTGATAAACTGTGATTATTCTTAATTTCTTTTCAAATTCCACTTTTTCTCCTGTCTTCCAACCCGCACGTGTTTCCTCCTCTTTCAGGATGACAGCAGAATCTCTGTGCAGCTAATCACAGAGGAGTGTGTCCACAAGCTCGACACTAAGCACCAGACTAACGCCCTGCTGAACCTGGTGTGGAGGGATTCGGCCAGCGAGGAGGTTTTCACCATGATGGCATCCATCTGTCACACACTCATGGTTCAGCATCGCCTCATGGTGCCAAAAGTCAGGTACAAATACACACAAAGCTGATGAAAACAGCTTATTTGTGAAGAACCAGAAAGGATTTTTTTTTGCACTATTGCTTTATCGTGTAAATAACAAGAAAACTTTATAATATTTATGAAAGATAGCAGAGATTGTCGATATCCTTTCTAAATTCCCCAAAAGACTTTTCATTTTTATTCAATATCATAACATTTCACACATCATGTCAAGATCAGCCCTGAATTCAGAGAGCTTGTTTACACACCTATATGACTGAGAGTCTTTATGTGTTTCCGCATTGTAAGCAGTAATGTAAATAACGGTGAAGCGAGGCAGGCGGTTATCAGTGGTCCGCACCCACTGGCATTTACAACCAGCAAAGGAAGCAGGGATGTCAGGGAAGCTGTCAGTTCTGGATGAGGGCAATTACCCCTTCTCAGGTTGATTACATTAGGGCCAGGATGTCAGAGGTGGTGTGGATGGGGGGCGGGGTTGGATGGTGCATTGGCTGACGGGAGGTGATCCAGACTGAGCTTCGTGGATGGTCAACCTGCTCTAGTTAATTATTAATAAAGCCACTTGCTGCCAGTTGTTTGTAATTTAATAAAGATTAGTATTACCTTATATCTGTTTGCCTATAACCCCAAGTTTACCCAAAATCAAGCATAAATGGACAAATTAACTGTACAGTAAAAAAACTGTACACATGCATCCAGAGTCTGATGGTCAATTAGTAATTTTGCAGTATTGGTTGCAAGTAATTGAACAGAATTTAGAAGAATTTTCTCTGCATATTCCCCATTCCCTTTAATTTTTTACGGCTTCCTCCTTCACTTCGCTTTTACCATAAATCCTGCCCTTCGTCTTCCATCATTATTGGATATCTGTACAAAATAATTAGCTCACTGAGAAAGATTAATCACTGCAGGAGTGGACGGGATAGCTTTACAAGAAGCTAAGGGGAGCAAATTGCATCCCGGCCTTGATTTACTGCTCGTACAGCAAAAAAAAAAAAAGAGAGACTGTCCAGCTGCCCCGGCACACTGCCTTTTTAATAAATATGTAAAATGTCTCGTGAAATGAGTTTTTTCAGAGGACAACTTAAAAGCTGTACAATTATTTGGGATCAAAAGTGATTTTTGATTGGTTTTCCTAATTGTACTAAGTCCAGGTTTGTTCTAGTGGGTACGGCGTAATTTCACTTTAATTGTTTACCGTTGGATATTTGGTGTAATTTCACATTGGTGGTTTGGTTTCACTCAATGTCGCACTGTTTTGCTAACGGGGCTCAGTCTGATGAAAGTGAGCACAGATGAGCTTTGGTCCTTGATTTACTTTTGAATAGTTGCTGTGATTTTTGTGTTGTCATGAGATAATGACGTGAATAACGTTGATACCAAAGTCTGCAAAACAAATTTATATTTAGGTGGAAAATCGCTTCTTCGATCTTTACGGTATCAAATCTGACCTGAGCACTGCTGTTATTTTTTCTGCCGAACAGAGAATCTTTCATCACCACAAAATGAAATGATCCGGGCGTTATTCATCAAGCTGCTTTTCACACACACACACACACACACACACACACACACACACACACACACACGCGCGCGCAACCCCTTTTGATGTCTTGACTTTGTTTATTAGTGGTTCATTCCATGATTGAAATGGGGGTTTGGGTTCTCTCAGGCCGTAAATCAGCATGTCAGCTGGCATTTAGTGCTTTGTTTCCAATTTCAATCAAACACTTGCATCACTTGTTATGATCCCCCAGCACTTCTCCTCACCTCTCTCCGGAGCCTTGTACGACTGACAGATGGTCTCTGCTCGGCACAAACCATTTTTCAAGCTGTACTGAGGGTCGTGTGACACTCTGCTCCTAATGCTCATTTCTATCTGGAGTTTTAAATGTTTTTTGGTAGATTGAATGGTGGAATGGGAACTTGAGCATTGACATTGGAATCTGAATATTCAGCAAATATAGGTTTATCTGTGTCTTGCTCTACTTTTGTGTCTCATTTTGTCTCACAGCTCTTTTTCTCTGTGACCTTTACTCCTCTCCTCTACTGAGAGTACATGATGCTGCCCTATTAAAAGCAAGCCTCCTTATAAGTGTCAGCACTGTCACTCTTAAACAAGGGCCTATTATATGCAGGGGCCCTTTATTTAGCCTTTTAGCTTACTTAACACATTTTTGTCACCTGTACTTACCCTCTGTGTGAAAACCCATGCAATTTAGGAGCACACAAACACACACATTCACTTGAACAAAGAGCAGCTTCACACCTTGGTGCCACAGTGAAGTATGTGGGCCCTCTGCAGCGTTATCATGTAATTCCCCGTGAGTGTGGAAGCATGCTGGTGCTGCGGGGTCACAGCGAGGACCAGCCCTTCCCCTCCTCCTGCGTCCTCCATTGTCTTGCTCCCCTGGCCATTAAGTTAAATGGGATCCAGCAGGAAGCCAGAGGGCTGTTTATGACCCTAGCTGGGTACCCTCGCCAGCAACTAGTTTACTAATGGAAGGTGCCTCGCCTAAATAAAGCTTAATGGCTCATTTAATCTCTTTTCGGCCCTCGCAGGGTATAAAAGGGGAGAGAAAGGCCAAGAGAATTCTATGAGGGAAATGTTGGTTAACAGTGTCATTTATTTTTTTCCCCTTTTACTTGTGTCCCTTGGTTAACGGGGAAGAGGGAATTTTACTGTTCCTCGCACTGATTGTGTCATCTGATTGAAATGGCTCTAACTCTTGTTGATGAGAGCCCTGTACTTTATCACTTTATAAGTGTTAAAATTTTGTGTGTCTCTGTGCTCCTTTTTTCTCTGCAGACTTCTGTACAGCTTAGCTTTCAATGCACGTTTCCTGAGGCACCTCTGGCACCTGATAACTTCCATGACAACGAAAATGATCACTGGGTGAGCTAATTGAAAGCTGATTACTGACAAACGTGTCTTTGAGTGTGTGCGCAATCATACAGTCATATTTCGGCTTGTTTACAGTTTATTTCTGCTGACTTAGTCTCCTCTTCTCTGTCTGCTCCCTCAGCTCCATGGTGCCGCTGCTACAGCTGATCTCACGAGGGTCTCCCATGTCGCTTGAAGACTCCAACCGCATCATTCCCCTTTTCTATCTCTTCAGCTCTCTCTTCAGCCACTCGCTCATCTCCGTGCATGACAGCGAGTTTTTTGGGCACGAAATGGAAGGTACGAGACTTCTTTTTTTCCTAATGTTCCTTGTATGTGTCCTCAGATCTACTTTTTAGTAAAACATTCTTTTGGGTGATTGCTGGACATCATATTATGTCTGATACACTCATCTGTCATCTCCCATTTCCCTCATTTGGTGGTCTCAGCAAAATAATGTATTGTCTCTCGTTTTCAGCAGTCACACTCCATCTTGCCGCCACGGAAACGTGAAAATCAATATCTGTGAAAGAAAGTGAATCAATTCTGTGTCTCAACAGGTCAGACACAGTCCTCCATGATGCCCTTCACGCTGTCAGAGCTGGTGACCCTGTCTCGCTGTCTGAGGGACGCGTGCCTGGGAATCATCAAGCTGGCCTACCCTGAGACTAAAACGGAGCACCGTGAGGAATACATGGCTGCCTTCCGCAGTGTGGGGGTCAAGACAAACACCGAGGTCCAGCAGCGCATCCAGGCCGAGCAGAAACGCTGGGTACAGCTGTTTAAGGTCAGATTTATAAAGCTACCTGCACATCACAGCTGAATGCACATCAGATTTATTTCATATTTGTTAAATAAGTGATGCATTATAATCGTAATCATAATCATGGCATGCAACTGAATTTGTTCAATCCATCCTCCAATCCAACCTTGATATAGACATTAAGTAAAATTAACGGATCCTAAGACATTTAACTTCTAATTGAATACAGAAATTCAAATTTGTCAGCAATTGATGATAAGCAATTTTTCTGCAAGTATTCTTCATCTAAAATTGTTGCAAATGTGGTGCCCACAAATTGCTTACTCGATTTCTATTTGGTGAAATGTGTCACTGCTGTCAAGACTGACACCCGATGCAGCGTTAAAAAAAACAGTTTCACCCTTGTCTCTCACTTTCCCGCTGTCTTTAAAAACAGCGTGGGAAAGAAAGTGGGAGGGGTCGAGAGGCTGCAGTGCCATATGTGTGTGTGTACATGCTCACACACTTTGTTAAATCAAACACACACACACACACACACGGGTGTGCGTTGTACGAAGATGATTTGAAAACTGAAGGTGGAACTTTTGTGTAGTGAGATGGCAGCAGCGATTAAAAAGATAGAGAATCCTTCTGGTTCATTGACCCTTTAGTACCATTACTATTCAAAAGTTTGGAATCATCTGTTAATTAACGTTTTTCTTCTTTCCTTTCATAAAAACAGTTTAATTCAGACACTGTATGTATTATTTGAAATAGTTTCAGTCCCAAACTAAGCATGATATAGGATTAACAAATGCTGAGCATCATCAAACATTGTTATTCAGCCATTATATATATTCTGTTTACTTTATCGGTCATGTATGAGTGAGAAAATGACTTAAACTAACATGACAGTGTTGTTACTGTCTGTAAATCGTTTCAGTTATTTTCCTTGCCCCACACTTATGCAAATACATTTTCAAGTGATTATTTTAACTACATTAGGACAGTGGGGAAATAAATCCATGGCATAAATACTTTAAGTTTAAGTCAAGTAATTAATTATTTATATACAATATAAATATATTCAATTAATTAATTAATTGTAGAAAAATATTCTAACTACTATTTTTATTTACTAAGTTTCTATTTCTATTTTGAAGTTTAAGAATGGCTTAAAGCAACATGTCTGTTCCTGTTTAAATCTGCACAGATTATGATGCTGAGCTTCCAATTTCTTTTACTAATGACTGGTGATTTCTTATATTTTATTTATCTGTTGCTCAGAGATATCTTTGTCTCTTTCTGCCCTTTGAATTGTAAGTCTGAACAATTGTACAGCATGTTGTTCTCCATGTATAAAAAAAACTTTCTTTTTTTTTTTTTTTGCCAATCCTTCATACAAAATGAAATATATTTGTAAAAAGGACTTTCTACAACCTAAAAGCACGAAAGACCTTTCACAAATACAGCCCTCTCAGCTTCCAATTGTGTTTCACACTGAGATACCAGCCACTGTGCCACATGAGAGTGTTGTCACTTGAACTTAATCTGCTTAAAGCATGTTCAAACAGTAAGCGGTACTTAAATAAGAATTAGTATTTTTCTGGCGAGAGATGACTAGTACAAATATAATCCAGAATTATTGGATTACTCATCATTGAGAGTCAAATCCTGACCTCAGAATTGAAAGTTTTGTCAGAGTACTACACCTGTAGCACAGGCCATACTGGATATAATATCCTTTGACATTGTCATTTATTTGGCTCAACCACATATGCCAGCTAATAGTTGTGTCAATTTGATGTGTGACAATAATTCAAGATTTTTTTCTTTCTTTTCTGATACTAAAGAGGTTAAACCATGCTATATGAGACGTGAGCATTAGAGATAATTTTTGTGTGGCCTCTCTGTGCATTGAAGCAGAGTGGCCTACTGCTTGTCCGTGTTAGGGGAAATCAAGCATGTATGCATGAGCAGGCAAAGACGAGGTGCAGCGCTGCCCTGGAGGTCATCCATTGGTTATTTACCCAGAGGAAATGAGGCAGAAAACGGCATTAACTTCATTCTCCTCAGTTCTTTTCCTCGTTCCATATCTCTCCGTTCATTTCGCCTCTTCCCTTCTCTCTGTTCTCTGTCGAGGCAACGGTAATTGGGTGACTTTGTCCTTGGTTGTTAGTCTTTGACAGAGGAAACACTGGAGTTCTGTGAAAGGTGGCAAACACGTGAAGTGCACATCGGGAATTTTCATAAAAGATCTGCTCGAAGGCCTCTTGTCAGCTAAAACGACCCATTAAAAAAGTGGAGAGCAGGGGAAATGCATTTTCCAAATTGAACAGTGGGATTTACAGTCGGTTTAACGCCGCTGACCCCTAACACGCTAATGTTTAGTTCGTGTCATCAGCCTTCCCTCCCCATCTTTTATCACCTCCATTGTCAAGCTATCTATTTAATTGAAAGAAGTTAATTGAATGAAAATGATCAACTAAGCTTGTATTAATATTGCTAATGGAACTTTCTTCTTGGCCATGTTTGGAGAACGATGTCACACTGGAGTTTGGGAAAGGCCCATTAAGGCTTGCACTTAACCCGATGGGCTAATTAAGGAATGCTTATTCATTCCCGGAGTCAGGGGGTAGGCCTGCTCCAAACCCATCGCCACGCGCCTTTTACAGCATTTTGCACTTGCCATTATTGCGGACTCTGGTTGCCTCGCAGTGATTGGCCGAGATCGATCGTCACTCTATGAAAATGACTTGCTTTAGAAAAGAACATTTACATTAAAATAATCTAGCCCAGGTATTATATGGAAATGGACTGGCTGTAACTGTTATTGGCAGACATAACGGCTCGCTTAAGCAATGACATGCATGACGTTATACAGCGGATGTCTCACAGCAAATAGCCATAGCAACAGAAGCTCATTATGTCCAGTCAGTACAGATTTTCAGTGTAGCCTATGCTGATGGTCACCTAAAAATGGCTAAAATGTCACCTCAAATGGCTCTGTGCATGTCAACACCATTACATCAAAGTGAAAAATCATTGAAACCACGAGCCTTCAAGAGCCATGCTGCTACTTGCAGTGTTGCGAACTGATGCTGCCGTGTCTTTCTTTTGCTTTCTCCCTCCGATGGCTGATGTCAGCAGACCTTGCCAGTAATTAACAAGGCTGGACTTTGAGGGACGGCACAGGTCGTTTTTCTTTTATACTCCCCATAAATGACGCACTAATGGCTGAATTTTCAAATTGCTTATTTTTCTCCAGGCGAAGACATCTCCTCCGGTTGAACAGCATGTACACAGAAAAACCTCTTTTATCAGTGTTCTCTATGTACTGGAAATGTACATTTCTTTATCTTAAAATGAAGTGGATTAGAGATGTTAATGCATCGGCGTGCCTGTCTGTGCGTTTGATCTACTATCCAGGTCATAACTAACTTGGTGAAGATGGTGAAAGCTCGCGACATTAGACGACCCTTCTGTCCATCAGGTCACTGGCTCTCGGAGGAGGTGAACATTCGAGCCGATAAGGTACTTGACTGATCACAGCTGTTTTGAGTTTTTATTTTTTCATTGTTAGATGTGATATGTCAGATTTTAGCCTTAACAAGCAAGATCAATAAATAATGCAACAGTACAAGTAAGCACAGATCTAAAGTGTTTGCAATGATATTTTGTTTTGTTTTTTTTAGGTTACAGTAGTAATAGCAACTTTTGTCTTGTCTATTGACATAAGGACGACACATCTCCTTTTCCTCCAATTATACAAAAATGATGCCAAAATATCCTGGAGCCAGAGTTTGTGCAGTAGTGATCGGATAGCGGGGCCACAGTATCAAGTCCCCACTCATACAGCCGCCCGCTCACTCGCAAACAGGGCTCAGCTGTCAATCATGACATATCAACCCCTTTTATTATAGCATCCAAAAAACTAATTGAAAAATACCTAAAATGACAGAAAACGTGTTTGTGAAATTGGACGTGTATTTTGAGTTTATAATTTGGCCCATGTCTTATCTGCTAACATGGAGAGGGTGGGATTTATGACCTTTACTGCAGCCAGCCACCAGGGGGCGATCAAGCAGCTTCATCTTTTTCATTACCTGCCTCTTTTCTCTCCAGGTCACCCAGTTGTATGTCCCTTCTGCGAGACACGTGTGGCGAACGCGACGAATGGGCCGTATTGGGCCTCTTCAGTCCACACTTGATGGTAGTATAATCTGTTCATTGTTCTTTGTTGTTAGATCTAGAAATTAAGTCCTTAAAAAAAACTGTATTTATGCATAAGAATGTAGGTCTTTGAGTAGCCCAATTCTATTTGAAAAGAAATAAATGTTTTATGTTCAGAACACAAACATTCCTGAAAAACATTTAAATCTTTTTGATATTTTGACATTAGTCTATGAAATATTAGTGATTTACTAAAGCAACTAGACTCCTATTCTGTCATCCAAAATGCCATCTTGGTGCACAGCACAGAGCTGCTCTATTGGCAATGAATGAAAATTTAGAATAGAATACGCTAATGCTTGTGTCAGCTTGATACATAGCCCAGGAAATCACCCTAATTGCTGCCCAAAGTCACCTTCTCTGCGTTTGCTTTTAATGTTCTATGGCGCTGTGCATTGATATTATTTCCCACAAGAAGAGCTAGGAGTCATCTCCCTATTTTGTATGGCTAAAAGCTGGAGGGAAGGAGTTCGGGTGTAAATTGAAATGCCCGTCAGTGTAGAACTAGAGAATGATTCTTCCTTAACAAGCGATTATGTACTTTTGTAGCTGGGAGAAAATGCCTCATAATGTAAATATTTCTTTCACAACACTCACAGGGACAGCGAAAAAATCTCAGAAAAGTCAATAACCTCTCCCTGATATACTACCACATTTTCTCTTCATTGACTTAATTAGAGGAAAATACATTGACGCAAGCAGGGCTTTATTTGGCTCACTCTGAGTCGCCCCAGGTTTCTGTGAAGTGCGGTGTGAAAACAAGCTGATAACTATGTGTGTATGATCTACCTAATCCCACTCAGAGGCTGTATGGGATAAATTCAATTAGTGTGAAAGTACCTGATGAACTCAGCCACATCTGGTCCCTGTGTTTGTCTGGGCTTTTCTCATTTCCTTAAATGGACGGGCCCATGGCTGATGAATGAGCAACGTATTGACCACTCCGAGGCCATATTTCTCCTCAAAGATGGAAACCTGATGGGAAAATGCAGATCAGATTGACTAATTGAGCAGAATAATTGAGCTGCAGTGGAAGAGAAGCGAGCAGGGTGAAGAGCGGTTTAGCTATTGTGGCAATTTCTTTCTTTTTTTTGTGGGCTAAACAGTCTAAACCCTGAGTTTAATACAAAACAAGCATCCGCTTAATGGATAAAGCCCAGCAGGTGGATGGACAGATAGGGCTTATTAAAAGGGTGTAATTAAAAGAGTGTAAGGTGGAAATGTCTTTAATGGCTGGCTTGCAAACAGTGGACCACTTACCTACAGAGTGCAGCAGTGAGGAAGGGAATGATAAGGTTAAATGAGTGCAGACAACACCTTATGTTGGGAAGTATTCCTCCAGCTAAAGTTCCCTGGAGCAAGGCTGTTGATCTCTGTGAGATTCAGTCCTGTCCACCTGTAGTTGACCCTCAGCTTTGAACCCCTGTTGAGGAGAAGACAAAAAAATCTTACTGCAAGTGTAAAAATGTTGCTGGAAAAACCAATTGGTCAAGAAAAATATGTGATTTTCCTGTTTAAAAAAACATTTTTGTGACAGTAAAACTAGTTTGTGCAGTGTGCAGAAGAAAAAAGTTTTGTCAAAAGTTGTCATAAAATCAAAGTTAAGTTGAATCCAGCAAAAAAAAATATTTATCATTGTGGTCACAACACATTTGGGCAGTAAACACATGATCTAACGTGTTGAATGTTGTCTGGTTCTCTGCAGTTGGTTTAGAGCCTCCACAACTGTCTGTGTCTGAAGAGAGACACCTGGCCATCCTCACAGAGCTCCCTTTCGTGGTTCAGTTCGAGGAACGAGTGAAGGTACAGCTGTTGTAGCTGTTGGAATAACATTATTTAATTCTTCACAACATTATTATTATTATTAACAAAACATTATTGATATTATGTATATGTATAAAAATGCATGCTAGTTTACATTTTGGAAGGGGAACAGTGCTACATTAGATCATAATGATGCTGCATTGATGTTCCATTCTTTAAAGAAAGCCTTGTGATTTCATGTGAACAGTGTGTGACTGAATATTGGGTATTATTTTGATAAAAACTATGCAGTTTTATTACAATTACAATTATTACAGACTTGTTTTTGCTTCACTTACCTGTATGTTGCTTTTTATACCCCGTCACCTTTTTATTGCTTTGAACAAAAAAAAAAAAAAGGCATAATCTGCCAAAAACAAAGATGATCAAAGACAAAAGCTGAATATACAGCAGAATCTATACTGAGAATGAAACATTTTACAACTGGAAGGATTTGTCACTGACCCTGCCACTGGTCTTACACCTGTCCTGTAGATCTTCCAGAGGTTAATCTATGCTGACAAACGGGATGTGCAGGGGGACGGGCCATTCCCTGATGGCATCAGTGTCACCATCAGACGGAACTATATCTATGAAGATGCCTACGATAAACTCTCTCCAGAAAACGGTACCGCTTGCATCGCACCAGTTTAAATTAAATAGTAATATTACACATGCATTATTGGTTGCGTTAAATATGCGAGACCAGCACACTTTACATAATGTTGTCTAGAAAATGTGCCGTTAGTGGCTGTGTTATTCCCTGCATTTATTTTCAAGATGTGTAGTTGTAGTAAATGTTGACACTGAAACTCTAGTTATGCTTTTTAAATTTTTAATATTGAGGATCAGGGTTCTGGGTAGCGTTAAAGAGGAAGCTTGGCTCTCTCCATGTGCAGAATATTGAATTTCGGGAAAGCGTAATTGTGGTTCCGATTATTATAATGGATCACATAAAAGCAGAATCAATTATTTTAAGTCACCTCTTTTGTGTTTGAATTTGAAAGGGCACTTCAGTGGGGGCACTCTGATTAAAAAGAGTAGTAGGCGACCTGGGCTGAAGACATGATCTATATCATTTATGTGTCTATAACTTATAGCTGCCTTGATTTATCACTATACATTAATTATTCTGAAAGATGACCTTTTTATAGAATTTGAATATTCTGCAGGTCAAGGTAGTGCTTTCTTGCGAAATATGCTTATTGAGAAAAACATGATACACTGAATTTAAATGTAATGTATTGAAATTAAGTATATATTTTTTGTCTATGTACATGTATAATGTGCATATAGTTTGTTTGTTTCTTAGTTTATATTTTCCACCAATGTACGACAGTAAGAGTTGAGACCTTGTAAGTGAACCCTCCTTAAAGAAGTTAACAAAATATAAATTAGAATTTTAAAATACAATAAAATAGAATCAATCAGCTGGATAATATTAAGGCAGTGTTTTAAGTAAAAATAAAGGGCAATAAAGCAGGAAAATGGACATTTTCAGCTAATAAAAAAATGATGTAGACATTGTGAATACATGTAGACTGATGACCTTAACCTTGTATGATTTGAAAAGGGCAATGTGAATGTTAGAAGTCGTGGTATTGGACCAGTCGTGTCCTAATCCCCACGACTTGAAAGTGTCAAAATGGCCTTAGAACAATGAAGAGTTTAAAGCTTTTAAAAAGATACAGCAGATTTCTCATTTTGGTTTTACAGGCTACACACACTTACTTGTGTCGTCTTGTGCATTAGGATACGTCATGTGCTTTAACTCATTTTTTAATAGTGCTTTTCTTTTTTTCTTTTTTGTACTTAATTGTTTGTTGATATACAGGTGTTTATGAGCTGCCGTCTGGGCCAAGTCTCACTTCTAAGATAGATTCTCAACCTCAAGTTGATGTCCTGGTTGAATAAAAATATTGTAAAAAAAAAAAAAAAAAAATTACTGTAATTCTGTTAAAGCTACTTGTAAAGGGGCTTGCCCAAAAATCTATACTGCAAACTTGCAATTAATTTTTCCAGATCATCAATAAATAAAGTGTCCGAAATTAAGTCTGTTGATGAGGTTATATTTCACAGCGATTTACAGGAGATTCAAATAATCAAAATAGGTTAAAATGTAATCAAAATATAAAGAGAGTGTATGCAAAATTTAGGTTTTTGGTCATTTCTAATTTTACAAGGCCAAGTGGATCTGATTTATTGTTAAAATAATATAAACTAAATTAAATAAAATTTGAGGGTTAAGATGGGATCAGGCCTATCACAGACTGGGAAGTTAACCATCAACTGTTAGAAATTGACACCGTCTGCCTTTGACTATTTGACTCGATTCGCCTGCTGGAAATTGTAAAGAAGAAAATGTAAAGAATGCAAACTACTGAGGTCTTGGTCACATTCATCAGAGTGAAGATAATGTTTATTGTGACCATTACCATTATTAGACAACATTTTGTTATCTCTTGACTCTTTGTGTCCTTATGTTAGAACCGGACCTGAAGAAGCGGATCCGAGTCCATCTGCTGAATGCTCACGGTCTGGACGAGGCGGGCATTGACGGTGGCGGCATCTTTCGTGAGTTCCTCAATGAGCTCCTCAAGTCGGGCTTCAATCCCAACCAGGGCTTCTTCAAGACGACCAATGAGGGCCTGCTGTATCCCAACCCTGCTGCGGAGATGTTGGTCGGAGACTCCTTCACGAGGCATTACTACTTTCTAGGCAGGATCCTTGGAAAGGTCAGCCTCACTAGTAAAATCTAATAATGATGATGAGGTTAGATATGTCCTTTTATAAAAACCTTAAAATCCCAAAACAAGGAGCAATGTCTGAAGATATTAAAGCTGTTGGGTAAAGTATCAGGTTAATTGGAAGATTTAGTCACATCCAGCTTTGATTTGATGGTCAATACGTCAATTATGATCAGTTGCGGTCAGTATCAAGGTTGCGTTCACAGTATATGTAAATTTATAGGTTGTTTTCGTGTTTATTTTAGAAGCTGACAATGTTCAGAGAAATTGCCGTCATTAGTTTCTGAAACAGTCTTTAGGGTTGGGGTTATAACTCGAACCTGGCACTTGTGCAAGCTCCAGTTTTGTTAATTAGCCCTGTGCATAATCTGTTGACAGCATTGTTTTTCTGTCCCTTCCTTCCTCTGATTGCACTATTTATTAGAGCCTAATGTACCTAAATCATCCTTAATGTACGTGCTACTGATTGTTTACCGGGATGCCTTTCCTTGTTGTGAGGGGCTATCTCAAACCGTAGAAGAATTACCTCATGACAAGCGGTCGCCTCTCAATTAGGGCTTCCATTAGCCGATGATTCCTACCTCTTGTTTGTGTAGTGATTGCATTTGGCTGGCACTAAATCAGCGAGCCCGCACAGACAGGACATAAATAAGCGTTCAAAGCATGTGGTAATAGCATTTTGATCTGTTTTACAGTCAGACATCCAGGCCTCTTCTCTCTTGCGCGGCCAAAGATGGTCCGGTCCACTTATCAGAGCATCGTAACTCCTCCTCCTCCTCCTGCTCTACTTCTCCTCCTGTATTCTCTTCAAGTGATCAATCAGCAGCTCAAGCTCTCCACCCCCCCCACTCCCTCGATATTGTGCTCGCAATAGCTAATGGTTCAGGCAATTAGGCGGGGGGAAATTAATTTGAATTTGACTTTCAATTAACCCTACCTTAAGTTCCTCTTTCTCCATAAAAATGGACGTTTGAGTGGCCATTTGAGAGGTGTATTGATATTTGTTTAGTGCCGTTATTGCCTGGATAAAAGGCAACCGTTTATATAGATTGGGATTGCATCACCGCTGCCGCAATGTGCACAGTGCACATTGCGGCTCAAAGGACACGAGAGATTAATATTGTTAATTAATGTCCGAGGCGTGCCATTGTTGTGGAGGTGATGTATTACAGGCAAGAGTGGCTTGTCTAGGGTACTCACTGAAATGGGATTGAACATCAGAATAGAGGCCAGTCATCATCCCTCTTCCTCACTTGTCCACCCAGCTGACAAGCTGAAAGATTTAAGCCCCAAATGGTGAAACGTGAAAAACGGGGGTTACTTTGCTTTTGTGGTTCCATCCTTCCAGACTTTGGACTAAAAAGTAAATTTAATCTTGATGGGAGTGTGTTTGCTGACATGGTTTTGTCAAAGTCACATTTCTCATTATGTAATAGGACCTGCAGGGGGTTCTCTTTGTGCCTCGTTCGTCTCTCATTAGTACAAAACCTCCAACCTCATCAGCAGTGGCCTCTCCGCTCCATAAAGGGTGAGGACAGTCTCAACCTCCTCCTCCTCTTCTCGCCTTACCCACCAGACTCCTGCACAGTCTCCTCTCCAGCCACTGATAGTTCCCTTAAGAAGTGTGTGAGGTTGGCGCCCCTGATTGATAGAGATGCGTTTGAAAGGCATTATAATTTTATTGATTCTTAATGTTGTAAATTAAGGAATGTATTTGGCTGCTAACTGAATGCACCTGCAATGTTGCTGGCATTTATTCCACCTGATGGTGCCGCGATCTGCTTTAATTGCGTTGCCACTGCACTCACTTATATTAAAAGGCCCGGGCCATAATAATTAATTCTTTCCAGCCGAAGTCATTTTGGCACAATTTCTGGCAATAAACACTCATAAATAAAGTAAGTGGCATTGAAAAAATAAGGCTACAGGTTTTTTTTCTCCATATACTTATTGCTGCCTCTTCCCAGCATAAGTGTTATTGATAGGTTTCAAGGGGCCATGTGGCGCATATGGTCTGAAACGAGCACCGGCCACGTGAGGCACACTAAGTGGATTATTTTGCATAAAAAATAGACAATGTTTGAAGTTGCGCAATTAACCTGTGTTTAGAAAATAGCTGTGATTTATGCATGCGTGTGTGTTTAAGATGCATGCATTATGGAAATTCTCTAGATTTATAATCCATTTAGCTGATGCGGTCAGGGTTTTTAGCGCTATCATTTATAAAGACCTGTATATTTTAATGCCTCCAACGGGCTCTTTTTCGGACTATTCCAGTACATTAGCTTTGGGTTTTATGAGTCACCTGCCTGGCTGTGGTACTTAATGGCATTTAAGGTCAAGGTGAGAATTGGCATTTATAAAGTTTGAGGCGGGTGAAACAGAAGGCCTGCTTGTTTTTAGATGGATTGTGTTCTGTTTTGCTCTCAGTCAGTCTGATGTGACCAGATCTTATCACTTGATTCTTTGATATAAGAGTAGTAGGCAAATTTAATTTTGTGTAATGTATTTTGTAATCAGATTTTTAAATGTATTTAGTAGTATTATGCTTGATAGTTGATGCAGTCCATTTAGTTATCTCTAATCATCATGTTTTATTCAGTGACACCCAAGCAATAAACAATCACTGTGTTTAATGCTGCGAGCATTTTCTCATTTGTACTGATTGACTGATGTTTGTGGAGGAATTTACAAGAAAGAGCTTGTATCCTTGCAGTTGTCCTCCACTTAACAGACACATTTTTCTACAGGCACTGTATGAGAACATGCTGGTGGAGTTGCCCTTTGCCAGCTTCTTCCTGTCTAAACTTTTGGGAACCAGTGCGGATGTGGACATCCACCATCTGGCATCGTTGGACCCAGAGATGTATCGCAACCTTCTCTTCCTCAAGAGCTACGAGGGTGACGTGGAGGAGCTGGGCCTCAACTTCACGGTGGTCAACAACGATCTGGGAGAGGCTCAGGTGACGAGGGTTGGGACAGATTGGGATGGGAGTCAGATAAATGATTCACATGTTCTTTTTTTTCCATCTCTATTCCTACCCTGGTCAGTACCTCTCATTCAGCCGGTCTTTCCTTCCTCCTGTTTGGTTCCTCTTTGTGGCGTTAATAATTCATTTCCCTCATGATTTACCACTTTTCAGCTCTAAGAGAGATAAAGCACGTCTCCACTGTCACCCTAAGCTCTGCTGCAGCAGCTCTGTTGACCATTCCACCTGCCTTTCCTTCAGAAATTATCTCAGGACACGCCTGACAGAAGCCCCTCGCTGCTCTTAAGCACGTCTCCTCCACAGCTCAAGGGTTGCGAAGACGAGCCGCCACCATCACCACCACTCCCAGACCCGTACTCTACCCAGAGCCCCTGTTTGCTCAGGGCCTTAACGCGTCTTATTAGCTCCTCTCAAACAACACCTGAAATGGTTGAGTTACAATGTAGCCCTCCTGGTCACAAATAGGGCATCACAAACACGATAGGGAAAACAATTTGTGGAAGATTAGGCACACACCCGGGAGCAGTCTGCCCTGCATTTGCCCTCATGAGATAGCCAAAGCAAGCAAGATAAGAACAGTAATTCTGTTACATTAGCACATAATCAGAATCCACTGTGGGGGATTAAAAAAAAGGTAAAATGATTACCTGTCAGGGGATGGACAAAATAAGAGGCTCACCTTATTTTATAACACAATCTTATTCAGTATCGATGCACTGAATGTCTTTGTGAAGCTTATCAGTTTTTGTTAAGACTGCGTCAGAGAGGCGTTGATTCATGCCTGTTGTCATTTTTTGACTTTAGTTTGTACAAATATCCTGTTACATTTTTGTGACGGTCTGCATGTGACCACTGTTAGTCATTGCTGATAAAGTGTTCCTGTCTGGCATGCGTCAAAAACGTATCCACCTACACAGAAAAGTAGTTGAGGTACAGAAAAGTTGAGGTAATTGGCGCCCACATACTGGATTAATACTTCAAAAGCTTTATTGGCCTGAGAAAGGCAACGTTTCATCAGGTGTGAAATTATGTTTTTTTGAGTTTTAATCCAGTTTGTAGTTTTGTGATAGTTTTTTTGTTTTGTTTGTTCAGTCGAAAAACAAAAAATGGAGATGTCACATTTACACCTTTTTTTATGTTATGGGGGTGGTTGAAATAAAAGAAACGGGGCTTAGAGTAATTTCGATCGTAAAGTTACTAAATTACAGTTTTAGAAGTAAGTCATTACTTTCTTAAAAACCAAGATCACAGATACCAAATGCAGCAAAGCTGCATTGGAAAAAAAAGATGAACATCCCCGCTGTAGCTGCTGTGATGGTGTCATACATCCAGCTTTATGAACAGAGATGAGCACATCCTATCAAGTGCTAACTGCTTTATAGCTAATGAAAAGAGAACTTGAGGCCAAATTGTATTGGACCAGATGTTCACTGTATATGCTATATTTAGAAACACTGAAATGCACTTTAACCACACACACACACACACACACACACACACACACACACACACACACGGGCATTGAACCATACCTTTAATCGGAGTGCTGTTGGGAAATATTTTAATTACCTTTCTGTGATTGAATTAAGTCAACCTGGCACTTATATTACTTACATTGTTGGTTGGGCATCTGGCACCCAAGGCAGCCTGAGTGATATGCATAATAATGTATGCAGTAACAATAATATTACTCAGCTACTGTCCGAACTAAGACATGCAAAGCATACTGAAATTAAAGCTGTGGAAAACTTGTATATGTCCCATGCCTTTTTGACCCAGGTGGTGGAGCTGAAACCTGGAGGGAAAGACATTCCTGTGATTACAGCAAACCGGATAGCCTACATCCATTTGGTGGCTGACTACAGACTGAACAAGCAGATCAGGCCTCACTGCCTGGCCTTCAGACAGGGCCTGGCCAACGTGGTCAACCTGGAGTGGCTGCGCATGTTCGACCAGCAGGAGATCCAGGTACCCTGCACATGACAATCAAAACTGTAAATCAACCCCGCAACATATTTATAGCTCACAGAAACCTAAATGTATGTTTTTCCACCTTCTTAATAGGTGCTGATTTCTGGGGCTCATGTGCCAATTTGTCTCGATGACCTGAAAAAGTTCACAAACTACTCAGGTAAGAGCTGATGTTATTAATATTTAAACTGGACTTTCAGAGACCCTTATAGGGGTGCTTCAGCAATTTAGTATTACACTTAATACACACATAAAATTGTGGGACTGATGAGAGACATATTGACGAAATGAACGGTCAAAAGTGAGATATCCTGACGATTAGCAGTATTAAAGCTACAAAAACATGGATTCCTACAATTCCCATAATGCTACTCATATATGTCTCCTTGTGAGTCCCTCCACACTTGCCCGTGTTCTTAAAAACCCTTTCACCATGAGTATTGCTCATCATGACTTGTAAAATTAATGGAATGTCCCTTTTTATACAATTGAGAGTTTCACATGTAGGATTTTAATAACAGTACACATTTAAATGATTAACAAATGGAAATCAGCACAACTGGGGAGAAGTTAAAGTCCTTTCAATAGTGAGGGTAATGTATCTTTGAGTGTAGGTTAGATAATTAAATTTTCTCCCTCGTCATCTCCTTTAGGCGGGTACACGGCCACTCACCCGGTCATCCAGATCTTCTGGGAGGTTGTCGAAAGCTTCACAGACGAGGAAAAGCGCAAGCTGCTAAAGTTCGTCACCAGCTGCTCCAGACCTCCACTGCTGGGCTTCAAGGTGAGGGTGTTCAAATGTTGAACTTTACCCCCTTTGCTTCATCCGATTTTCTCCCTGCAGGCTGGTATCCTCCATTAATGGCAGGTTTTCCGAGCTCAACAGCAGGGAGCGTTCCCTCTTAATGGGCTTGTAATGAAAATACCTCGACTGATAACAGCCCGCAAATGATTATTTTCAAATTAGCCAGCAATAAGACCTGGCCAGTGTGGCGAGGTCTTATCTCCACGTCAGCTATTGTTTCATAGTTCATGACCTTCCTCTGTTGAAGAACTCCGTCTGCAGCCCTGTATGTGTGGGCTTGGTCAGAGAATCTGGCTGGACAAATATTGTCATTCAGAACTCGGAAGCAGGTTGAACTTTTGAACGTTTGCCTTCTGTGTGACATGGCAGAAAGCGGCAATTTCCTTACTTAACATTGTTTCAGCAGTGCTGAATCATTATCGCTAACCTATTTTTGAAATGATTTCCTAATTGGAAGCCGTTTCACTTTCTCACTTACTTGATTTGTGGGACACTTGGGTACTTTGGAATAGGGAGGGAAAAAAGAAGAAAGTGTTGCTCGCGGGCCATTAAAGACTTTTTATGTGTCTTACTTCGTCTAACTTGAAGCTGTAATCATCATATGATTGGTTTTATTATTCTTTATGACTGTCATTAGTTAAGAAAACCTAATTGCAGTTCTCCAGTAGAGTGAGGGAACAACACTCCTTAAAATCCTTCATAGTACCTCTGAATGGGATTTGAGAGTTGCCATCCCTCCTCATTTAATCAATTTGACTTTGGCCAGTGTGTGGATCCCCCCCCCACCAAATCCTTCCTTGTCTCTTCTCCAGGCAGGAAAGGGCAGTAATATGTGGGGGAGTGGCCCCTGACCCGGCCCTCAGCCTGAGCCAGCTAAGCCTTAATTAGCTGTCGTTGAAACAGCCCAGGATTCATTATCGAAGAAATAGCTCTGTCAGGAGAAGCCATTTAAAAAAGATGATGGAAACTCTCTTTTTTTCCAAAATGATAGCCGTGGTAATGGCACTTTCTCAATAAGCAACGATAGTTTAATACGGTAATTGTCAGAAAAATGGGGTCATTATGGCTAAGCCCCCAAAGAGCCATTTAATCGGGCGAGTACGGCCACTGAACCGCACACACTAACTTTAAATAGCAGGATGAAATCAGGGTGGAGGAGCTCACTCGCCGGCCCAGGCTGTGATGGAAACCGTCAGTGTCACATTTTGCAGATGAGGTGGCTTCATTGCAGCGAGGCTTGATTTAAAAAAATGCCAGATAGACAACATGAAATGACCATTCCTCCAGTGTCTCATCCAAGGGTCAAACTGTGGGGCCAGTTTCCCACTCAGTACCTTTCAAGCACTAACCTGATTTCTTAAATTTATACTTCCACTGTATTAGCTTAACGCTTAATGTCTCTTTTTTACCATTTATCCCCTTATGGAATTTGACATTTATTGCGTAATCCGGATTGCTTTGGCCATTGCGATCATCAACAAGAGTTGATTCACGTCTCATTTTTTGGTCTTCTCTTTAAATGCCTCAAAATGTTCCAATATCTCTGCGAATGCCGCCAATTTGTCAGGCGCTTATTAATAGCTTCCCTATGCACACAGGAGCTTTACCCGGTCTTCTGCATCCACAACGGTGGCACGGACCTGGAGCGCCTGCCCACCGCCAGCACCTGCATGAACCTGCTCAAGCTCCCAGAGTTCTGCGACGAGCACTTGATGAGGAACAAACTGTTGTACGCCATCGAGTCGTCTGCCGGGTTCGAGCTGAGCTGAGGAGGGCATCGGCTTCTCTGTCCCTGCCTCTGTGGACACGACGCTGCAAAAATGGCTTGGGAGAAAAAGACTTGAGACAAAGAGGGGAAAAAAAGAGAGGAGGGAAAGAGAATGATGCACTGACCTGTCTGATTTACTGTGTTTGTGTGTGTATGAGTGTGTGCGTGCCAAGCTACGAGTTAGGAATGAGGAAAAAGGGGTGCAAGGATGAAGCGGGGCAGGAAACTTTTTTTTTTTTTTAAATACTTGTTGCTTTTAAGTAACTTAAATGTTGAATGATATATCAGAACACAGAGATACAGGAAATAACATGCAAGAGTAAAAAAAAAAAAAAAAAGAGAGTAGCAGCTGCTCTTTTGTGTAATCTGACATGAACAGACAGTTATTTTTCACCAAAGATTAAGTGGCATCATATAAAAAGGCAATATAACAGACAGACAGGGACAGACTTTAGGACTCACAAGCCCCCTCGTGGCGTGCCAAGGGCTGCAGGGGGTGGGGGAGGTTTTCTGTATAGCCATTATTATTCTGTATAGCCAGTATTTTCATGTTCATCACGGTCATCGAAAGGTTTTTGTGATTTCTCTAATGGTTATTATTACTAGTAATAACTGTCCGGTAACCATACCGTAAATCTGCACATACTATAACATCTGAAGTGTGTTAAAGGCTTATACTGCTGGTCTAGGTCTGGGGGAAAGTATTATATGATTACGGATTTGTGAATATGTATATGTTTACTCTTGTATCATTCATTCATTCAGTATTTGTACAGGTTTGATTTTCTTTCCCTCGAGTGATGAATAGAGGCCTCGTGTATTCACACATTCTAGCTAAGGTGAACAATCTCTACGCTGGTAAGCTACCCGGAGTTTGATCATTTCAAGCCTTATCAACGTGACGCGGTTGTTGCTGCCTGAGATCAGTGTACCAACAGGGTGACAAAACGACAGTGTGGAAATGAATAAACCCACTTTACCTTTTGCATTTTCCATCCATAAGTCTTTTTCCTTGTTGCTTGTAATTTACAGTAATGACCAAGGCATAAAACAGTGCTTTGTGGGAAAATCTCCCGAGTTTTATGGCCTCTGACATATAATTAAAGAAACATCCAGTTAAGAAACACTGAGCAGAACTATTCTGGCCTTGAGATGCATTATCGGGCTAAGCACAAATTAAGATTGTGTGCGTTTGTCATAAATCTACCTGCCCTCCGATGCAGTACAGCCCAGGAGGATATCCATCCCCCTTTGGACCGAGTCCATCTCTCTTATCCTCTCCTCCCTGCTGAAAGAGCCAACTTGCTGCCCCCTCTTCTCTTCTCAGAGCCCAAACTGCGCACATCCGCTGGGCCAGGGAACTCAAAGTGATAATTGGGTCTTAAAAAACAGACTTGTCTTTGAAATGAGGGATTCATCTCAATTACTATGAGATTTATTTAAGACTATTACCTTGTGATGGATTATAACTGACAAAGTTAATGCAGGATGTTATGAATCATCCTCAGTGCATAATATACTTGAGCTTGCTCATAGGCCATTTAAGGGCTAAGTGAAGCTTTTAGTCTTGTTTATCTTGCTGCAGAGCAGGGAAACATCAAAAATCACTTGAGGTTGATTGTGGATTGTAGCCTACTTTGCTCAAGATTACTCCAAAAGTGGCATCAACTGTGCACACATGGAAAGCGGGCATTAAACCAGATGAAAGTGACCAACATGGAAGCATATCTGACAAGTTAATTATACCTGATTCATCCTTCAATGAAAGAATTCCAAATCTTGGGGTCAGATGACATTCATTGCTGCAGGTATTGTATCAAAGAGAAAATGTCTTGTTCCCCTCTCAGGTTATCCTTTGTTATAACAAGAGTGCCATCTGGTGGTCAACAAGTGATACTGCACGGGCAACATTTTTAACGCTGGTCTTTTATCTTTTATATCTGCAGGAAAATTCCTGTAAAATCAGGTGCGTTCTTTTGCCAAACACTGCTCTTAATAACTGAAACGAGGTAAACTACAGCTCATTGTATTGGTGACCCCCTGGAAACATTTCAAAGATGCATAACTGGCACTTTACCAGCCTGGTTGCATCAGAAAAGACAAGAAATGTGGTTTTAATAATATGGATACAAGCTCAAAGAGCTTTCAGGCAAATTGTAGATATTAATTTGGCATAGCTGCACCATCACAGTATCATGTGTGACAGTGTAGTGTTATGGGTGTATTTTCCTACATGTCCAGACATGAACAGGGAGTGGGCCAACCTTATTTCTGGGTTTCAAGAGTCTGCATGTGAGCAGCTTAGTCTGCATTGTTTGGGCAACTTTACAGTCAAGAATTATCATATTAGAATTGTCTTCAAACCTTCCATGTTTGTAAATGTATGAAGTAAGCTGCAGCCTGCAGTCCTAACAATCCAAGAAAAGCATATAAAAGTCTTATGTGAATACGTTTAGATAAAGCTATCGATTGTATGATAAAAAATGGCCTGTGCATGATATCTATTACTGCGATTCCTCCTGCTCAATGAGTCTAATTAGATAGTGACTGCCCATAATTTCCAGTGTAATTAATAGCCATCTGTCATTTTCATTGGGTCCTCCTTAGTTGGCAAGAGCTCAAGCCGGCTTTAACTGCAAGAACGACCTTCATTTTCCATTTAAAATCAATGCCAGTCTGTAATTTCAGGCTCAGTTTGGTCAAAACTGCAATAACCTGCTCTACTTCATTCTGTTTCTTTGGGTAAGGATGAGTTCAGCGTACTGATTTTCTTTTTTTTTTTTTAATGCAGATCTTCTGTGTCTTGCTTGTTTTGTTCTGTTTTTTAGCTGTAGCCTGAATGTATGGAAGACCATTCCTGCCAAAAGAGTCAAAACTTTGATAGTTGATTGAGGATGATTTCATTATTTGGACTTTTTAAATACAAATTCTCACACAAAATGTGTAAACATACCATGTCTCAATCTCATTGTTCATAGAATGTTTACAGATTGTCATCAATTAATTAATTGATGTATTAATTAATATCTTGGTCTCATTTACTCTTAGAAGGTTTACATGTTTGCTGATTATCAAAAGCTAAACATAACACAACAAACAATGAAGTGAAAAGTGAAAACAGAACAAATAGTAACATCCATATGAAGAAAAACAAATAAAATACATAATAAAAATTAATACAAAAACGTCCATTTACTTTTGTAGTGTTATGCTTCCCTTACCATATTGTACAGATTTAAGTGATCCTAATATGTAATTCCTAATATGTTTCAGTATATGTTTTTTAAAATTGCACTCAAAGACAGTGTTGAGTGTTAGTATCTCAAAGTTTTACCTTAAGTTAAAATTATGAGATAAAGAGCTTTTTCTCAGCACGCATTTTTGTCTTGTCATATGAAAAGCTCAATGATGGATCTTCCCCATTTAAGGGTCCAGTGAGCCCTGGATCTGGACACCTAAATGGAAATAAGCCAAAGGTTTTCATATTTTTTTTTACTCCTTTATTGGCAGAGATGGTCTTCCATAGCGGTCTCTTGTAGGCAAAAGCTGATGGTGCTAGTCATAGGTCACCTCTTTCCCACACTACACGACAGATGGCGCAGAAAGCCGTTTGTCTGGTCTTGATACTTGAACGTTGCATGGCAGAAGTTCGGAAAATTAACCCAGTTTCCCAACCCAACCCAGAGTTGGACTCATGTCTCGCTTCATGCACCATACACATGTGTACAGTAAAGACTGTCTTCTGTCCACGGGTCGCTGGGTCTGTTGAGTGTCATCATGGATGTGTGAGCAGTGAAACGGCGCTGCCGTCGACAGTCAAAGACATGGCGCTTTCAAATACCCTTCGTAAAAACCATCTTCATTGGTACAGCGGGGTAATGCGACTTGACATGTATTTATCTCCCAAGATGTGACAAATGTAGCAATGTATGCTTGATCCTGATGCTACCTGCTTTCAGTTCCACCTTAAATTAAATTGCGTTTAATAGCCTCAGTGTTAATATTGACCAGACATCTCCTCTGATCTCAGTCCTCTTGTATATATTTATTTGAAATATTGGTTCTGTTGTGAAACAATTTAGCAATTACAAAATAAATCTATGTTTAAAAAAGAGTTAAACGCTTTACTCCTATTTTGCTCTCATCATAGCAGCAAAATAAAGGAAATATATCAGCTCATCCATTGTTTACACAAATTCTAACTTAAAATAATATTAACTTAACAAAATATTATTGGCAGCTATCTCATCACACATAGATTCACAAAATAATGTTCCCATGAGCCTTGTTAACTGTTACTATGTCCTCACCAGCCACTGGACAAAAGATTCCAAGCAGTTCTTCCTGAACACTCTGAATGCAACATTAACCTTCTATTATATTCTGAATGCTTTATTCCCCACTGTTGCTATGATATGGTTCCAATCAAAGGCAATATATTTCAACAAAGTCATAAGTTTGTCATAAAGATAGTAAAATATAATTCAGTGTGAAACTACATGCTAGGTGAACACAATTTGTATTCTTACAGTTGCTTTTGCTTTGGACAGTAGCATATCTGCCAGCAGGAGCCATAAGGCTGTCTTTGCAAACAAGGCACCAACAATAATACCGCTTGGAAACGCTAGGGGGAGGAAAGTTGTCCTTTTTCCAGTTTAATGTACATGACTTTAATGTTGCAGCTAGTAAAATTAGCTCTACCTTTAATTAGGTTTAATACACTGCGACGTTGCTTAATTTGTAACAATACATCATAATTTATTAGTTGATTTAAATTTTGTAAAAATAATCTGAATCTGCAAAAATAACTAAAGCTCTCATCTAAATGCAGTGAAGTAAAAAGTGCAATATTTGTATAAAGTAGCATAACAAGTACAAGTACCTCAAAACTGCACATAAGTATAGTACTTGAGTAAATGTACTTAGTTACTTCCCACCACTGTGACATCAAATTGCACCCTTCCATTCTATTTGGCTTGAAGAATATTGACAAGGCTGATATCCGACAGTACGGGAAGGCACCATCAGAATAGTGGCTAGTCGCTATCAGTAGCCACATCACCAGCAACCAGCCCACCACCAGCGGCTGCAGTTACAGGTTCCACAGACGAGGACAGAGGGGGGAAAACAACGACACTGAGTGCGGTTGGAGCGGACATTTCCTTCATACAGGTGAGCACTCCTTTATTTTACGAGTAGAATTATATGATAAGTGCTTAATGTGTCGACGCGGCTATACTTTGCTGAAAGACCGTTGTTTAATGGTTCCTGTCGCATAATGTTTCATGTGGAGATGCTGTGGTGTCGCAACCTGATGTCCCCTCCTGACGCCGGTATTATAAATTACATATTATCATTATTTTACCCCCGATGTAGCTTCAGTTTGAGTGCAGACTGAATGCCCACCAGCGTTAAGCTAAGTTAGCCTAAAACATAATTGAGTGGAACTGCCCCCTTTTTGCCTGGCTGTAGCTATCCTAACCCGAATACCGGTAACGATAACTTGGCTACAGCTAGCTAGTTAGCTAGCTATAGAAAACTCAAATACAGTAGGCTTTGTGGTAAGTATGTGGAAAAGATCTGATGCTAAAGATGCTTGTGTAGCTATCGTACGTTTGTAACAAGTCCAAACGTTGAAAATGAAGATCTGGCAACACGTAACTATTAAGTCCAACATAAAAATTAAGACGCCACTATTTTTGGAGATGTTTTCTCTTGTTACGTAACGTTTTTGCGATTTTATTAATATCCTCATGGTGTATGTCAGTATATCTCTGAACAGTGTCCGTTCGGCTGTAAGACTTTCTGGAAGTTTCGGTTAATCTGATTGGTCTGCCGTGTTTGACAAATTTCATCAACACATATGATGTCTGACTGCCCAGTTGATCTTAGTTTCCTGAAAGTGCACAAACATCACCTACAGAAGAAGACGATGCTTTTTTTCTGTCTGCATTTAAAAAAAAAATCAATGTAGGCTATAGTTTGTTTTCACTTATGGTTGCCTTTGGTTACACAGGTCTGCGAGACAGGAAGTAATTAAAGGAAACATGATGTCCGCCAAGTGTGATAAAATACAGAAAAATAACAGTAGCGACTGCAGCTAACATTATTTTAAATACTGCTTCATCCGCTGGCTGATTGGCTGCAAACAACAACAGAAACTTAATTTTTCATATGAAATGTAAACAGAGTCAAGCAAACTTTACATTCATCCACAGATCAATTGATTTATTGTCACATTGATACAAAAACATTGCCAAACATTTGCTGGTTCCAGCTGCTAAATTTGTAAAAATGTGTACATTTTTGGTTTTGGAATTTTTCTTGGACAAAACAAGACTTAAAAATTTTTTTTATTGGGATCTCTGAAAACCTGTAATGGACATTTTTTTTCACTATTTCCTGACTAATAATAATAATAATAATAGTCCAAATTATTAATTAATTAGTCACTAAAGTAATACAAACATGAATTGATAATGAAAATGTTAGTTTGGTATTTTTACTTGAGTGACTGAAACAGTTGATTGTTACTAAAATTTAAATCTATTAATTTGATTTTATTTATATTATCTATTTAGCGACTAGATTACAACATAATGCAATGGAAACAGGAAAATGACTAACAAATAAATAAAAAAAGGGAAAGGTGAGATGAAACAAAACCTTTAGGATATCTACGTATTAGAATATTGTATACAGTGTTTCTTGTTGCCATTTACTTCCAAGTGACATGAAAGATATTGTGTGCTAGGTAAACATTTAAAGGTTGGCAGCTATAAAGGTTTGACATGCGTTCATTTTGTCAACTGTCTTTCAATGACAAATACAGGGTCTTTTGTGCCTCATGAGGCTGACTGGTTTGACCACTTTTTTTTTTAGAGTAAGTCAGTCAGGTTCAACCTGTGGCTAACAACTATTTGAAGAACTGTAAAGGTTGTTGCCTTGTAAAGCAGTAATTGACTGTAATTATTTTGTCAACAAATAATATCCAGATTTTATAAAAAGAGCATATGAATTTAACCC
>JBBPCS010000002.1:6284520-6329588 GCA_037974645.1 Hollardia meadi
CACACACACACACACACACACACACACACACATATATATATATATATATATATATATAGGCACAAGTGCCATCAATCATTTGTGGCATTAGTTCATTGTTGCTATATATCGGAAGCCCAACATCCCCACTGCTGCACCATATCTCCTCTTGTCTATCAGAGTCCCGCCTGCTTTCATCAGCCTCACTTCAATGTTTTCTTTTGTCCAAGATACATTTCTAGTAGTTGAGCTTTTGCTGTATTTATCGTGGGTGGGCCCGGTGGATGTTTCAGAACCTTAATCAATCTCCTGTGATTGGACTTTACAGCGCGCATTCTTCAGAAAGTGTGTTTGAAAGAGTTCAGGTGCACGGAGGATTACAGTAGCAGCCTTGTTTGTGGCAAGCATGAAAATTATTGCGGCCATATTGTATAGCATGCGGGGATAAGTGAAGGTCAGCCTTTTCAGTGGAAGGGAAAGGGCTATCGAGGCAAAGTGAGAGTAAAACGGACTGAAAGCACTGAAGAGTGAGTGCTGACGGAGAGATTAAGGAAATGTTCTCCTCTCTCTGCCATCATACAGAAAAAGTGGCTATCAACACTCATGCAGTAACATTATCCACTCTTTTAACACTACTCTCACAGGGTGAAAAACAGCTATTAACCCCTCTCTGAGTCATTCTTTTCTTTTTTTTGTAGGATTCTTTACTGAGTGGATTCAACAAGTTGTTAACCTTCCGTGGTTGTTTTTGTAAAAGATTTCTTAAACTAAAAACATGGTTTCCCTCATCTCATTTGTCCTTGACACGTTGTCATGATTATTGTATGTGGACATGTAGAAATGTCTCATTTTTTATGGAGTCATACAAACAAATTCCTTAAAGAAAAACACGTCTTTGTGGGCAGTCACCTTTTTTATTGTGTCATACCATATCCCCATAGATAACTTAATTAATCCAGAGAACCATGCACAGTGACAAATATAAATGGTTACAAATGGCTACATTTATATAGCACTTTTACCCATAGAGATTTACAAGGGTTTTGCGACTCATTTGCACACATACTCACACACCAGTGGAAGCAAGCCACTATGCAGGGTGCTGGCCTGACCATCAGGAGCAATTTGGGGTCCAGTGTCTTGCCCAAGGACATTTGGAAATGTGGACAGGAGGAGGTGGGGATACAACCCTGAGATAGACACAAATCAAACGGGTCAGACAACATATAAAACATATATTGCCACAACAGTAATAAAACTGACACACAAACATTAGTGTAGCAGGAACACCTCTAGCAATTGAGCAATTAATAAAGACAAGGCTAATCATAAGTGATGCACCTGTAATCAACCAACATGTCAAAAAAATAAATCAATCAACCAATATCTTATAAAACAATCAAATATCGTCTGTCATTCACAGGTTTCACAGGTGGAAAATGTTCTGTGAAGCCTCTGAATCCATAACTGTCACTCAACATGTATTTTTTTTTTACGTTACTAAAAACAGACTTTTAGACTAAAGAATGGTTCAAACTTTCCTCCAAACTTTTTTTTTCCAAAAACTTTTCTAAAGAATCACGACTCAAATCCTGTTCCTACCATTGACAGTGAATCTGTTACCTTGACCGGAGTGCATAAAACAAAGCACTAACCACAAAAATCTGACGGAAAACATTTACTTATCTTGAAGGTCTTTTTTTGCCATATGTTTCAGCTTGATCAGAAATGATGAAAAGTGCCGCTTACATTAAAACGGCATTCTTTTTTTGCCACTTGGGGGCAGCGCAACAAGCTGTAAACACAACACTGACAACTTATCACCATATAAAGATGATTTGGCTGTGTGTTAGCTAACAGTCGCTTATTTACGCAACCAAGTTTCTCATCAATATTCAAAGAGTCCAACTCTCATTTAAGCATTGTTCTTAGTCTCTGCTGCAGGAATTACCTGGCTCTTTATACCTGACAGTACCTGAGAGTAAGCCACAAACCAAAACAATGAGCTGTAAGACACTAAAATGCTGTGTAGAGTTTAGGGAAACTGCACAGTCATGTGATAATTTGCTGCAGATTTACCATTGTGGGCGACCCCTTTCACATTGTTATTGGTATTGTTAATATTGTTAGTATTGATTAGGCATGTTTAATAAAATTGCGCCCTACATACAGCAACACTACCTCTTTATATCTTTAATCAAATGCAACAAACACTAACATGTAATTAACCATAATGTCTAACGTTTACCAGAGCTGCAGTGTCTCTTTCCTGCTGTTAATGTTCTTTACCAATCACTCTCAATAATAACAATAATTGAACAGAAACAGGGACACAACAGCCTGGATGTCACATGGGCAGAGCCCTGGAAGGAGCAGTATAGTATTCTCAGATTATTTTGAATGAGCCTGCAGTGTTTTGTATTATTCATGTGGCAGAACGCACGCACATGACCCAGCAACTCATTTGGCCATTGTTCCCATGCAGCCAGTACTCTCTGAGGGTTTAATTAAACAGTTTCGAGGCAGTGGCCCATCTCCCTCCATTGCCTTACTTTTTCTTTTTTACAGCTCTCCTCCTCCCAAAGTCATTACACAACTTTTCTGACTGGGTAAAAAAAACAACAAAAAAAAAAACTGTGAAATCCTCCTATTGACTTCCACTCTGAGAACATCTACCTCCTGAGGAGCAGAAGAGCAGAGTGACAGCTCACTGTCAAGCTCCCTGTCAACCACTGTCTACCTCCTTTCAAAAGAAAAATCACCCACTTTCACCCGTCTGAAGCAGAGCACCTATCGGCACCCATCACCAGAAATGATGTTAAATGTAAGTATGTGTAGTCAATACACAGCCCTGTCTGTTAGGTAGACAGACGTATAGATAGACAGATAGACAGATAGATAGATAGATAGATAGATAGATAGATAGATAGATAGATAGATAGATAGATAGATAGATAGATAGATAGATAATTGACAGTTGTGAAAGAAATGTTGTAAAATCTCGATCGCACTGTGAAGCACGTCCACCATGGGCCCGTTTCCTGGCCAGTGCAAGATTCGCTAAGTGTCACTTTTGAATAAAGTTTAGGAGAAAAAACAACAACATACATGTGCACACACACAAACCAAAACCATGGAGAAGAAACAAAAAGATATTTGTCCTGATTCTCCTCCTGTATATTTTAGAGGTGTTAGCACTAAAGCCCTGTAATATAGGTCATAAACTCTAAACCAAAGATGGTTTCTGTCATTTTAGATAGTTCTTATCACACTGCTGTATGTTCAAGTGTTCATGTTCTGATCTGTTTGTTTTTAATTAGTTATTTGATGCTATAGAAACGGGGTGAAACGTCATGATTGACAGCTGAACCCTGCTCACGATTAGGCGAAAGGAAGTGGAGACACGTCGTCCATCTTTATTTATGTCGGTGCTGAATGCTTTAAATTGTAGTGCCACGATTCATCACGCAAGCAATAAAATTGGATGATCGTTGTTGTCACACAGTGTAAAGGTGGCTTTAGTCAGGGCCCTGCTTGGTGACAAAAACCTAATGTTCAGCCCCCCCTCAATAATTTACATACAATCCCTTAATATATAACTTATTTCCACAATTTTCATGGATAGCTAGCTATCAATAGAAGGACAAATAGATAGAAAGTGTAAAAAATATTGTTCAAAAGAGTTTAGTCTCAGAAAGAGAAGAAAAACAAGTGAAATAATAACAATATAGTTGTAAAAATCTCTGAAATTATTTAACTGCACAATACTTATACATAATTAAATTTCTACATTGAGCAATGTGCAAAACCGCTGTTCCAGAACATAATGAAAAATATCAAATATGTATGTGTACACTGAAAACAGCATAAAATGCACCAAATAAACAATGTAGGCTCTTCTGAGGCAACTGTTTGATTAAAGCACAAAGTCTGTCATCTGTGGTGTCACAAATTGCATCATACATGTTTTATTCATATTATGGGAAAAAAAGCAAAGAAGTGGGTATAGTTCAGCCAGATCAAGGCTTTATTGTTATTATAATAACATGACTTTCAAAGAGGAGGTCATGACCGCAACAAATGTATAGTGCTGTTGAAATGAATAAACGTAATTGCATTTATAACTGCTCGTGATTGGATTAAATCAACATGAAACTGAACAAGCCCTGAAACACAGATGGGTTTTTTTTTCTCCACCAGCAGCACCTAATTGGTTTGGTGCAGAAATTGCTCATAAATCCGATGTACATCAAAGAAGCTTTGAGAGAGAATTTGTTACCCATCCACTCATCAGAAGGCTTTTGTTGGGCTCAATGACTTCAGACTTTCAGCGAATAAAAAAACAAAACATGCAAGGGTCAAAGAAGCTTGAAGCAAAAGATTTTTCAAAAACAATTTTACAGAATGATTTGGCTACCTGACACCATTGGAAGGAGGTAGGGACAGGACATACGGAGTGCAACAAAAAGCCACCTGTGTGTGCTTCATTTTGGAACAGCTGTCAGAGAAGGATTTAGGTGGAGCGAAATTGGAGTGAGATTTTTTTTTCCAAGGGAGCACTCAGCAGATTAGGACAGAGGAAACATCATAGCAAGTGTCCTTTTTAGCAAACTGCTGAAGGGAGTGGAAAGATTTACACATCCACCTACAATAATGAGCTTCCACTGTATGGTATGAAACAGTTTCCTTAATGTTAACATAATTTCACATCAATCTACAGACATGAGTAGATAATTTTTTTCTGTTTTGAGTACATTTGCATGCTCTTGACTCTATTCCAACTGAAACACAATAAATCTTTTAAATTCTTCAGTGATTGATTCTTCATGCTTTGTTTGTATGCTTGCTTGTGCCGTTTGTTATTGCATTAGAGGTATTAATGCCGCTCTCTTGTCTTGGGAATGGAGGATGGATTTATGTAAGTCTTCGCATAAGCTGCTAGTTTTGTGTTTGTGTGTGGATCGTGAGCACCGTAACAACAAATCCAGTGTGGTTATGTCCGTCCTGCGACTGCAGTGCACCAAACGACAGCCTGTAAAAACTCTGACAGTCGAGAAAGTAAAGTTCTCATCTGTCTCAGGTGGCTGTGTTCTGACAGGGATAGAAATCGGTCTGGACGGACTGATTGTCACTTAATCCCAGGATAGAGGCGCTCAGCACGAGAAGGATGTACTGTATGTACTGTAGGTGGGTCAACACTTGGAGGAGACACAGTAAAAAAGAGAGTCTAGCTGCACTCATACTCTCTAAGAGCCACAATATCTGTGTTTAAAAAAAGAGTCTAGTGCCCCTTTCAGCTTGCGCTTTGAGCTAAATTCTAACATCAGCATGCTCATACTTACAATGTTGCTCAGTGGTGGAACGAGTCATACCTGGTGGACTCGGTCAGTTTCACAGTTCAATACAGTAATTCTACAGCAATATACTGCTACATCAGAGTAATTTGAAGGGTATTTTACTGTAAGATCACAGTACAATGCAGTGATCCTACAGGAGCGTACTGCTGTATCCCTTTAGAGCACCTTCCAGTGGAGAAAACGTGAAGCAGTGGCTGCCCCAGATGCAGAAAAGAAAGAAAAGAATTCCACCTTAAATACATCACAACTTTCAGCCTGCTGGTGTCCCCCTGCATGCAACTGCTGACCTTTTTATTTGGCCCTCAGACGGCTTTTTATTGACTCAAGTCCAGTATTGAAGTTCAGTTTTGAGTATTTCTTTTGTATGCTACTTTATACTTATATTTACTATATTTGAAAGGAAAATATTGTAATTTTTACTGCACTTCATACATTAGACAGCTAAAATTACTACTAATACTACTACTTAAGAGCTGGCATTAAAAATCATATGATGAGTTTATAAAATACATCGTTTTGACATTTAACTCATTAAAGTCCCCATACCATAGTAACTACTTACTACAACAAATGAGAGCTACTTATGCAGTGATGCATAACACTATATTATATAATTTATAATAACATATCACTCAGAAGGGCTGTTTTTCTGCAGGAAGATTATTTACGTTTGAATTTAACATAAGCAGGATTTTGAATAAACTTTATATTTACTGAAGTGAAGGATCTAAGTACGACTAAATGTGCTGATTTTTACCAGGGCAAACATCTTATTTTAGCCAGTTAGCCCTTAACACAAAAGACAGCTTATTTTGCTAAATCATGGTGTCGCTACAGGGCCAAGTCAGTATGATACATCCAGAGGCGGGCAAGAATGTTGGTACAAAATGTAACGGGAATCCATCCAGTAATCATCAAGATATTTCACTCTGAATCAAACAGGTCTGCTGGCGGAACCGAGAGGAACAGTTAGGGGTTCACCAAAGTCATTATGATACATCCTCTGGGGACCATGAATGTCTGTAAGACTAACAAATAGTTGTTGGGACATTTAGTCTGGTGAGCATGGCTAAAAATTCTAATCAGTAAACTCAATTATTACTAATTTATACCTTTTATATTCCTTGCAGAGTGTCTCCTTCAGCTTTCAGTTTTTGTGTCTCTTCTCCAGCTCGTCTTGTCCTTTCTGTTTCCCCGGGGGCTTCATGATAGCATCTGTTTGGTGATGACATTGTTCGGTCTTTTCCTAGTATGTGACCCCTGAGCCGTCTCCACCTCCTCTTCTCCTTTTAGCTCCCCGTCTCTCAGTTCTTGTTTGATGGATTTCCACAAACGTTTCACTCAAGGCGATCACATGAGATGTGTGGCAGCTTAAAATGAAATGCTACAGCTGAAAGGGGAAAAATACAATCAGAATCTTACATGAAATGCAGCCCGTGTTGCTTTTAATTTCATGCTAGCAAAGAGTCACTTTTGTCAAATGCTGGATGTTATTTTGGGAAGAAATTATCTGGGATCTGTGTCATAGAAGACAATCTAAAAGTGAAACAACAGACTGCTGATTGAGCCGAGTCTTCTGCCAAAAAAGTGTAGGTTCAAACTGTGAGAACAACATGGAGGAAGAATCTACGGGCTACTTTAATGACAAAAACGGCCCGCTCCTGCTGTGTGCAATCAGCACATACTTGTAGGAAAACATACAAGCAGTGAGATGAAGAAACGATTTTTAGTTGGCTCTGAAATAAGCAGCAAAATTTACACACCATACAGAATGTGGAAGTTCTTGTCAGAGTTATTGTGCAGCAAAATTTCTACTTTTTCAGGAAGTCTTTGTGGTTTTTGGCGCCTACTGTAGCTGACACACGTCAGCCAACATTAGCATTCACATGCTACAAATTGATCTAGCATGAGCCAAAAGCCAGTGACATCATGATCAAGTCAATTGTCAATACTCGACTCCACAAGAATGATATAGAATAAATAAGAAAAATTTACCAGCCTTGATGAGTAACATTTGATGACCCTTTCCACAACTTGCGATTTGAATAATAAATTATCTTTCAGGGATAATATTTGGAATATTTTACTGACAAATACATGCACTTCTGAAAATATATCCAGGAAGCTTTAGGTTGCAAAGCTTTAGGTTATAAGATAAATCCAAAAGTGTTTGGGGATCAAGTGGTTGATATCTGTATTTTAGGGCTGCAAAGAGGAGATTCTGTTATTTTTCTCTAGAGAGGAATAAAAACTGTCTGAGTAAATAAAGTCATCGTTCAGTGGCATTCATCTTGAAGTTTGTATAATTGTTGAGTCAGGCCTTCCAGTCCCAGATGACATGTAACACTGTATCCTGTATGGACTATTGGACATTTTGTGTCATCATTTTCTTCATTGTGCAGGGACATGGGAACCCTGCCTCTGTACACTGCACAGTGGAGAGACCAAGATTACTCTGAAGTGCAGAGACATCAGTGTGATGTATTATCACGCTGAACATTATCAGACCATTTGGACCAGCACAGAGCGTATCCCTTTGAAGTGAAGATGAGGCCTATCTGTGATCAGATGATGGTCAAAGCACTCTTTGAATAATGATGTATGATTGCAGAGAAGCAGGTGAACAAACATCCCACACTTTTGGCTCATTTACATGTGAGAGGAGTGTATGCTGTAAATCAACGTTATCACCATTATGTTCTGTGTAGGCTGCCGAGGAGAATCAAGTACAGAAAGTCTTTCCTGAGAAAAGGTGAGAAATTCAATTATAAAATGTGCATGTATGCAGGAAAGAAAACTGATTGTCCTTATGAAGCGTCATTGTTGAACTACATCTACAACTATATCTAAATCTAATGAACTTTTATTTCAAATCCAATTAAAGCAAAGGAATTAATGTAATGACCTTTTCCTCAAAACTGGAGCATAAACAGGCAGTGTGGAATAGAGTTGAATGTTTACATGAGTCAGTTTATATCCATATTACCCACATTATAGCCAATGTGTGTCATCACGCCTGCCTTTTATAAGCTGTTATGGTCAGACAGGCTGCACCTGTAGTCATCAGCGGCCATTGGCTGCACCTGTGTGGCCTCCCTCAGGTGATGGCAATCAGCCCGGCTGAGTGTATATAAGAGGGTGCTCCCTGCTCAGTTAAAAGTGTGCTTCCGGATAGCCAACACCATTAGTTGGCTGTCTGTTGTTGTGTGACTGGTGTTTGTATTTTGCAAGTTTGACCCTTTCTGTCAGTGCCTCCCATTTTTTGTCTCTTGTTTGGGTCAGTAGTTTTGTTCGTCTGCCGTTTTGGTAGAGTTGGTGGGCGTCTGTGGAGATAACCCCCCACAGACACCTTTCCATTACCCAAAAAGACCCAATATTATGTCTTTGTGTGTCATGTGCAGTGATTTTCCAACTGTGACCCCTGATTTCAGTTTTTTTTTATTCGGTTTTGGGGAAACGTAACATAAGCGATATGGAATAATAATATTTTAAATTGTATTTATTTGAAATGAGAGGTCAGACTTGTAGCTGAGTTTGTGCTGAAAAATAAGGATACCATGTATGTGGGGTAAGGACAGTTTAAATCAATGCATAGAAAGTTGGCAAAAATGAACAAATCATCCTGGACTCCAATGGAGAAATCAATGAACCGTGTCAAATAGAGCTCTCGACAACACAGCAACAATGTCTGTGAAACACCATTAGGTAACATTAAATTCATAAAGATAGAAGAAAAGAATATTAGATTTACACACAGACACACACCAGTCTGGCCAACAGCGTGAGGAAACGCATCATCACGCTTTCCGCATGCCCTCCCCTCTTCATTGGCTAAATTTTGATCAGGCACCAAAGTTTCTGATAGGCTGCCACGGCGGCAGAGAGTTCCTGCTGTTGCTAGGATCCTTTCGCTAGAACGGTTGCCATCTCAGAGGCTCAGCAGGAAACATGTAATGAATCATGGATGGTTGATTTTTCTCTAAGCACCCTAATCTGTGATGCAGATGAGCCCAGAGCTCGCCTCCCCCGTCTCCACCCTCCTCCTCCTCCCAAAGGCACTTCCCCCCCACCCCCACCCCCCTCTGGATGGGTTCATTAGGGGAAAGAAAAAAAAAAAATCAAGTTTGGATTTTGAGGGCTGGCATTTCAAATGGTCCTGAGGTTCATATAAAGGGGGGAAGGGGTGGTGGAATACTGATATCAATTCACATGCAAAAACAGGGAGGTTAAAGGTCATTATCAGTTATTTGTTGAAGGAGAGCCAGAGGGAGACCGGCCACGACCCCTCTCGACCCCTGAGATTATTCTTAATGCTGTGACTTGTGAAGTTTGTACAGCCTCACGCCTCCCGAGGGGGGAGATACATGCATGCTGATATTCAAACTATTTGCAGAATGCCACTTTTAAGAAATTTTTATTTTTTAACTGTAGTCAGAAAAGAAGAAAAACAATAAGCTAATAGCTCTAACAGTATGTTGCACACAAAAAAACTCTGTGATTTAATATTCTGCTGGTTACAAAACCCTTTAACTGTGGAGACTTTTCACACGGCAGTTATTATTCTACATGCTTTTGCTTTGGAAAGTCATGGAAAAAAGCCTAATTAGGATTCACAAAAGGTCATCCATCGTGGTGCAAATGTGCCGCCGTGACTTAACAATCGCTGTGGGCATTTTTAATATCATGCTATAATACTGTGCAGAGGGTATACAAGCCTGTGTTTAGCAGAGAACACGGGGAGGGCATTTCAACCCCCAATTCAACCGTAGTATGCATGACTTATTTATTCCTGTCCTGTAAAAACTGCAGCTGTTTCTTATAAAGTGGCAAACAGTTAAACTGTTCATACGAAACACTTCTCGTATAGACGCTGAACATTACCCACAGAGGGTAGGACAGTGTAAAAAGTGGTAATTACTGACAACAGATGACAGACAATATGGGCCTGCTGCTTTAATGGTACAGAAATACTGAAATGAGCAGCTACAGTGTAAACATCTTGTGTTGTTCACCACTGTGGGTTTTCCTTCTACTTGAGGAATATTTTACTTGATTCAGATTTGGCTTTTCAACCTGTTATTTTATTTCTAGACATCAGTCCTTGGAGTGTTTTTGTACTTTTTTTTTTTTTTTTGCTTATTTGGTCTGCAACTGTTATGTTTTTTTTTTCAGTTTTGACAGACACTCTTAATCCCAACAGGGCTCCCTGGTCAAATAGTGATTTTAAGCAACAACAACAAAAAAAAATCACACTTTATTCTTTATTTTCCATCCATGGCCCTTTAATTAACCTCGTCCCTTCATGCAAAAGTGCATCCCTTGACAGTACTGCTCTCCTTTTCCTACCCTTTGCCCTCATCTTTCCCCCAGACACCTCACTGAACGCATCCTTTATAATCTAGTTGTATACGTGACGCTAATACCTTCTGACACATCTCTTTATCATTAATAATTATGCAAAGAAGCCGCATTCTTAGTCGAGCAAAAGAAAGCAATCAGTTAGTATGCAAATGGTTAAGGTCTCTGCGGAGTGCAGCGATTAGATGTGTTGATAAACTCACTTATGATGAGTGACAGTGAGCAGGATTGAAGTCATGCTGGTCAGCACCGCCGCAGACACTCAAAAACATGCACCGCCGCCAAATGCCAGGGTATCCCCAGATGCATGATGGGACGGGGATGAAACGGTGTAAAATGTCATTGTGGCTGCTGTGCATCCATTAATAACCAGAAGAGGAGGAAGCAAGAAGGGGGCGGGTAATAAGGGAAGACTTGCTTCCTGATTGAGGGCTTTGCCTTTTCTGCTCAGCCAGATGTTGGCCATCGCTGCCGCTTTTTCACATTCAGCTGCTAACATCCCAAAACCTTTTAGGCCTACTGAACCTCAACTACCATGACTGGAACATAAATCCCATGAAGGATCCAACACCCAATTTTACAAGTTCTACACCTGGAGTTGCTGCTGAATCTATCACTAAGTTTGTGTGGCCTTACTAACATGCACATTTTTAGTAGCTGTACTAGTTTCAAACTAGTGATTAACTTAAAGGGTTGCACCACCAGAACTTGTTAATTCTCTTAGCTGGTAAACTTCAGTAATGTGTTAATTGGTTGTTGGATACATCTGCTATCTGGCGGATAGCATGGTTCATTAACAGGAAGTCCACAGAGCCGGAGTTTAACTTCCAAAAACAACACTTTTAGGAGGCCAAATTATTAATTAAGCTCAACACCACTCTTTTGTTAATGTAGGTTTGATTGGCTGCATTTATATGAAAACATGCATACAAAAATAAATTTTTGTGTTTCAGAATTTGCAGTATTATGATTATTAGGCCTTTAAGAGCTAACGTAAGAACCAACTGATTTGGTAGGTTATTAGTCTCATTAGCATAATGGTATGTAATTTGACCCAAGTGAAGATGAAAGTTTTCCCACTTTACATCTTTATAAAACATATTCCGATCAAGTGTGAGGTCAGATTCCATTTTAGCCAACATCTAAGCGGGTTATACTAGCAAGGTGACATTAGTTCTGTCAGTTTAGCTACTTCAGTTAGCTCACGGTAACCTATTTAATAGTTCTCCTACACCTGGCCCTATATAAGAACTAGTTCTGTAGTGCAACCCAAATTAATTTAGTAATCTCCAGTTGTTAACACTTACTTTATAATTGGCTTGAGGACAAATCATCACAGGAATCAGACGTGTATTTTTAATCTTTGTTTGATCCTTAATAAAAAAAAAAGAAATATAAATGCTACTTGGAGAGGCAAATTCAGATGCTTGAATCATTGTTTGTATATAAATAATACTGTTTTGTTTGTGGGCTAAGTAGTTTGTTTAAACTTAAGAAAAAAACACGTGTTCAAAAATATGTATCCCGAAGCTAAATTTGCTGTTAAGATTTGGTAGAATCAGTTTAAAAAAAAAAAAAAACTTAGCTGTGCTCACTCCACATTTTGAACCATACTGTAAATCATTGCATAAATTTCTCAGGATCAGCGTCTTGACGAACAGAGACTGAAGAAGTGATACTAGTCGGGAGTGCCAAGTTTAAAAGCTTGTTTGTTTCTTAAGAAGATCAAAGGTATCAAGGCCTTGGGCAGACATGAGAGGCACAGCCTCTACAATCTGCTCTCCATTCACTCCCAACAACATCAGCAAAGAAAAACAAGGCTTTTCTCTTTGGGAAATCCTGGAAAGCATCCCAGACAGTTTTTCCAACAAACAAACACTCTGGGATCTCCCAACCCACTCCATGGGGAAATGACATGTTTGTCAGCATGTTGTGTGTTATCATTCAGGTTTAACAGGTTTAATGATCCACAGGTGGGGTTTATTTTTTTCCCGATGGTAAAAAAGCAAAAGCACCTCTCGGACTTGGCTCAGAAACCTAAACGTGATTAGAAAAATTAAGTAGCTGTTTTTATCTTCTTTTTTTTTGTGCTCAGCAATTACTTTTTAAGCAAGTCGATCTGATTAAAGCTACAGTCAAGTTCTCGCCGTAATTCAACTGGGCATGGTTTAATAAGCAAAATCAATTATATTAGTTGACTTGTCCACTATGTCTGTCTGAAGGGGATATTTCACTCATGAGGCCTATTAGAGAAAATGCTAATAACCAGATTTCACTGCAAGTCAACTGAAATATATGTAAAGCAGTGATTACGAAACCTTTCCCCCTACGAACCACCACAGCCCTATGAGGCTCGAGTAGACTACTCCTTCATTGTAACCTTTTGAGTCTTTCATAAAACTGTTCAAGAAAGTGGCTGTGGTGGATCAGCACATCTCCATTATAAACATATCCATTGTGGATGTTTAGACTCTTCTTTTTTAATTGGTTTTGGACAAGGCAGCTAACTTGTTAGCTACTTTGCATGCCCTCTTAATGGCGACAGTTGGCTTGTGCGCATACAAAACTGATATTTATCTGACATAATCACCTTTTATGGCAAACAAATATGCGGCAAGCTTAACATTAATTGGGAATTGTGTTTCTGGCCACCTAACAAATGTCCTTTTTAGCTCTAGTTTTGGTCTCCACCAACTCCTGAGGAAAATATCTGACTCCTTAGCTGCTAAATTCTCCACTATATTCACTAACTTTGTGTGTTTGCCATTTGATTCAGTTGCCTTTTAGAGCTTTTCCACTAAAAACAGTTGCCTGCAGCATCTGTAAGATATGATTATTAAAGTGAAATGGGGAAGTTGTGGACTGTAAAACCAAAGCAATGAGCCGAAAGATGTTAAAAAGCTCCATCATGCTGCTTGAAACTACAGTCAGGTGATAATTCTAATTTTAGTAGTTATGTGACCCATTGTTAAATATTGTAGCCACTTTAAGCATCTGCAAGTGGAAATATGAGTAATGCATTTAACGTGAAGCCAGATTCCCTGATGGTTGTTGTTCTACTTGCAGAAAATAACAGGTAGTTTTATGTTGGACCAGATGTGAGTTTTTTGTTGTGGAGCAAGCAGCTTCTTTTTTGATTATTTTCATAATGTCTGTGCTTCAGCAGCACCTGACTGCATTATACTGGTGTGCAGAGGACTTTGGAATTTGCCTTTGACTCACATCATACCATTTTGTAATCCTTTTTTGCATATTTTTTTGTCCTCCTGAACACAAATGTGCCTCACCTCCAAATCTATTCATGTATTTTCTTATAAAAATCACAATTTCTGCTTTATTATCTTTCCACATGCTAACTGATAACCACAACGCTGGGGTACAAACACCTCCTGGTTTGGAATCACTGCTCTAATGAAAGATTCCATGGACGAACTGTTGGCTGGTTGATGTATTTCCTTTTAAGATTGCATGAATTTACAAGTGTGTCAGAAGGACTGAGAGCCAACAGTGATTACAATAAACCATAGAGAGATCATCAAAGAGTGGGCAGGAGCTCTAAGACTCACTGAGGTCCACGGCTGAAAAGGCCCACTTGACGTTCTTGGCGGCGTGGAGGCCCCTCTGAGGAACCAGCACTGTGTGTTTTAATCTGCTTGTTTCAGGACTGAATATCAGCTGTGAGATGGCTTTATTAAAATAAATAAATAAAACAAACAAACAAACAAATAAAACCTCTCATAATCCGTGCTTTCTCATTTCATGCATGTGAATTTTCCCTTTTTTGTTACTTCTGAGTTTACAGCTTTTCTTTTTGGGTAGAAATTTTTTGGAAAGGTTTGTATTTTTTCACTATTTCCTTGTGGCATCAAGATTACACAGGCACTTGCCTACTTTATATCATTTATATCCCAGCGCCAGCACTCCTTAACAGAGAGATTTGCTGATTTTGACGGATCTCACTCCAAAGACTTATCCGAGCTTAAGCAGTAATTTAGAAATCCCTAAATTAAAAATCACTTCGAGTTAAACCAAGCATCCAAAGAGATGCACAGTATCTAATTTTGTGACTTTTTCCGAGCACATTAATCCTTCCAAATGGGAGCTGACATGGTATTGTAGCATACCAGATACCTCAGGAAGCAATTACCATGAATACATTTTCTAATAAACTTGTACCCATCAGATGATAAGCAATTAAACATGCGTAATTATGGTTTCCATACAGTAATTTCTAAGCTGATTAGGTTTGTGTGCTTTACAACCTGAATGGGAGAATATTAATAGGGCTTTGGTTTGGTGCTGCTGGTTAGCAGCTCATCAGCAAATCATATGCAAATGAGGCCTCAGGAAGTGCATGAAGCCTCATTTCTAGTTATTACAACTGTCATGGGAGGGAGGGACATGTCAACGGGCAGCACACACACATGAATACAGGTTCATGCATGAAGCACACAGAGCTTGCTGAAAGGTAGGAAATTGTACAGTACGCTACATGGTTTCATATTTGCACATAACAGAATCCTTATTTTACTTTCAGTGAGGGATGCTCCACCCGTTGAAAATTGTTTTTACTTTACTTGATGCCCACATTACAGTATCAGCTGATAATGTTACTTTTAGTGTAATTCCAATATTTAATCTGTTGCCACTTTCTAATATGGCACCCCTCATAAAGAGTTTATGAGTTGTGATAACGGCTTCATTAATGGCGAATAAATAATTTAATAATGGTTTATCAGTTCTAAACTAATTAATAAAAACAACATTTGACTTGCCAGGTTGTGAAAAATGCCTTTTGGCTGATGTTTATCCTCGTCACCATCACACTTATGCTCTTAATTACACATCAACATTTATCATTGTGGACTTAATGACTTATTAGACCCATTAGTCTTCTTTTTTTTTTTTTTCAAATGCTACTAGTGTCATAGAAGATAAATACAAGTTAAAAGTATTATTCACAACAATCACACGTTTTAATGGCTTATAACTCATCTATGAAGCATTAAGTGGTTCACTATTAATAGAACTATTAGTTTAATTTATAAACTAATTACATAACACAAACACCTTTATTTTTATATTTTTTTCAACCAGGGATTCTCTTGAGATACATTAGTCAAGAAGTTAACAAACTAGCAAACTTTCCATGCTTGTTTACATGTTAAACCATGTTTGACGATTAGAAGAGTACAAATTACTTCACTTCAACACCAACACTTCATACTTATGTCACATGATAAACTAAACGATCTCCCACATGTAAGTATTAATACTGAGCTGATTATCAAAAGAGTAAATTGAATCCATCAGATAAGTGAGCAACTCTAGGTCATGACATGTGGGTGGATGCTCATTGGACTCAGTTGACAATTCTTTGCCAAAGATGTAACATATCCATTCATGCATTAACAGACTTTCACAATGCTTGTTTTGGGGGTGAACATTTGGGGAAATCTATTCCCTTTAATCAATACAACAGAACAAAAACAAAACAAAAAAAAGATTGAAATAAATGCAACCACACACTTAATCTAGATGTAATTATCAAATATGTTTTAAGCTATTAGCTGGGATTACAAACCTCTCTTGGTCAGATCAGCTGCATATACAAACAATAAAATAAGATACTAAAATCTACTTACACTCCAGCATAAATACTGAAAACAATTGGACTTTAAGAGCGACTGGGCCTCGGTGGCTGGAATCCATGACTGATTTCATTTCAAATCCCAGCCACTTTCTCCACTGACAGCTGGTGAACCAACATTTAATCTGTTCAAAGTCTCTCCCAGAAAGAAGCCATCGGGGAGCATGATACACCTTTTCTTAGTGATGTTACCGAGGCTATACCGTTCAATCCGAACCATTCTGCTTCGGCCTGTTTGTGTGTGAGAGGGGATCAGGAACAACATTAAACACAGGACAGCAAAGGAGTATAATCTGTTCTGATTTATTAACAACCTGAATGATACTTTTCACACAAAATATATAGTTCTCATTGAGGCTCTCAGTATACATTTCAGATAGCACTATATAGATTCATTAAGTCATTCATTGTCTCTACAGTACAGAGAGGGAATAATCTGTCATATTGCACAAAATATCACAATATACCAGTGATGGAGGGACAAACAAATTTAGCAACAATCTAAATATAAGTTCTGCTTAAATATATCATATTGTTACTATGGATATATAGGAACTATCTCAGTTGGTATATTTCTATTACATTAAATATTAACAGAGATGTACATGTAAACAATTCATGGTGTGAAATGTATAAGATTAATGCGATGAGGAAGAAAATACCCCCACCTGATATGTTGCAAGAATCATGACCCGTGAGGCTTTTTTAAAGAACGAGAGAATCTTCGGTTTAATACAGGAGTGAGATGTCTGGACCCAAAATACAACACATACCCACACGCACACACATCAACATGTGATGCTGATTATATAGTGTTTGATTCAGATCACAGAGGAGAAGAAACACGTGAGGAGTTTTATTTCCAAAATGCTATCCAATACATCAATTCTGTACAATATTAGGATTTTTACAGGCAGGACTGTACATATTATTATTCTGAAAGTGCTATAGTTTAGAGCTGCAATGATTAGTCGATTAATCGATTGGCAAAAAAAAAAAAAAAATCACCTGGCAACCATTTGATTAAGCTCTTGCAGAAATGCCACACAGTTTCTGTTTCCAGCATCTCAACTATGACAATGTGCTGTTTCTCTTTGTCATATGACAGTAAATTGTGTTAATCAGAAAAATAAGCATATTGAAGACATTACTGTGGCTTCTGATAAATTATAAATGCCATTTTCTCACATTTTTATTTAACATTTCATAGACTAAACAGTTAATGGAGGCAACTAGCATTATATTTATTAAAAAAAAGTGTTGGTTGCAGCCCTACTATAGTTTGTTTTAAATTTGCCAAAAGTCGTTTAATTTATTTTTAGCGGATAGCTGATTTTGGAACAAAAATCGTCACTTGACATCACGTAAACAGCTTGTCAGTGGCACTAAAACGGTATTTTAGGTACAACATCAGTTATAGAGGACCAGGGTTCATATTGACACAAGTCTTACTGTACGAGCGCTGATTTAAGGTCCCACATTAGATCAGATGAAGCCCCGCTGGTCCGCACTCTCTCCTGAATCGCTAAAAACCACACAGAACCAACATCAACAGTCGCACTCTGAGGCAAGATCTTTGCGAATATGGATCCAGGTGCGATATCTGGCACGACATTCATAAGTATACAGTGTGTATATATAGAGGTGAAGAGGAGGCAGAGACAGAAGAGAGAAACTGAGCGAGGAGAAGGAAGGGCAGAGAGAGATGTCAGTCTTGAGTGGGCAGAGGAAAACCGGTGCTCAGCGAGCAAGAAGGAGGTGGGGGATGTGGTGCCTTCACTGAGGAAGCGCTTTCAGGATGGCGTTCACCTCCTCTGCCACGGCTGTCAGCGCAAACTCAAACTGCTCCTGAGGAGGGTGAGGAGGAGGTGGGAAAGATGTGTGGAAAGAACGGGAAGAAAGAAAGTTTTAAGTGTCGAAACGGCTCAAGAATGCCTTTTCAGACTGCCTCCTCCTCCTCTTCCTCCCTCCCTCTCTCCTGACCCTTCCCTGGACGCATTTGGCCACAAACTTGAGGTGAAGGTGAACCACTCTCTGAGCTTTCGACTGGGGAGCGTATGAGCATGCGGCACTGCCATCGATCCATCCAGGTGTATCTTAAAATAAAGCTTTTGAGTCAAACTGTCTCTCAGCTTTTTTTTTGTGTGTGTGTGTGTGTGTGTGTGTGTGTGTGCATCTGTTTGCGAATCTGACTCATAGTTGTCCCAGAGGAGCACAAAAGGGGCTGACTGATGTTTGCCCCATGGACCTGGTGTTTTTATATTCCCCTCCTCTCCCCAGGCTGCAGGCCACGGGGTCCTCTCACAGAGAAAAAGTACGTAGGAGTTTGGAGGGAGCAGTCTTTAGATGTGTCAACACATAGCCTGCCATAGTCTGGCCCGAGGATAGGCTCAATCAATATGGAGGAGTCACTGGTGGCCGTGCCATTCACTTTGCAGTGGAGATTATGTGGAGTGATTAGGTTTCTATATTTGTGTTCTGATGTTCAGTACATCCATCTATATTTACTCTGCAGTTATATGCCCCTGAATCTAATGCCAACTTTTGTGTATGAAAAAAAAAGAAGACACAATTAAAACCAGCTTTTGTGCTGTTCACATTTACACCACTGGGGGGAGATCAATCTCTGCTTGACCTATCAGAGATGGGTGGTTAGTGAGGAAGGAAAAAATGGTCACACATGCTGTAATTACTGCACGTTGACGTCATTGACACGTCACTGGAAAAAGAAGGGAAATAAATGTTGTCTTTTTTTTTGTGAGCAAAAATAAGTGGCAACATCAGGAAGGAGGAAAAAAAAAAAAAAAGATAATTGGTTGTTCAATTCTTGAAACTGAAATTCTAATTTTCCTATCGTATTACAATCTAATTTCTGTGTAGAACCAGCATGAAGCCACAAAGTGGAATCAACAATACTCCAATATAATTTCACTTCGACTTGTCAGAAAAGAAAAAGAGAGAGTTCTTGAAAAGCTTGCGCTGAACAGAGCAGGGCTATAAAACCATAATTAATGAAGCATCTAGGCACACTGTTTGCAAGCGACATCCATAAATATTACCACCCACTGCTGCAGGAGGTTTATTATTATTTTTTATTATTCCTTCCGATTGCAAGAGAGACAAAGGAGACGTCCTACCTATTTGCATTATTGGATGACAGGAAATGCTTTTGTACAAAAATGTTTTGAGGTGAAGGGTCCCGCTGAGACTAAAGAATTGTATGGCATCTACAGTATTGGACTGGTAAACTGTGTAAAGTTAAATGGGGAATTGAATATAAAGACAATGTTAGACAACATGTCTATCATTTTCCAAGCAAATATTCAGAACATTAGCTTGTTGTAGCTTCTCAAATGTGACGATTTGCAGCTTTTCTCTGTTTTATGTTCTTATAAATGGAAAATCTTTTGGTTTTGGACTGTCGGTCCGATAAAATAAGGAATATGAAGACTTCAAACTTGGATCTGACATATTGTGATGGGCATTTTCTTCACTATTTTTTCCATTTTACATCATCCTACATTAAACAGTACATTTAACGGTTTAGGGTACATAAAGTATGTTTATAACGTTTGTTTAAGTGATACAGATCAAATATTTCTGTAACAGAAGATCTTGGTCAGTCTCTCTCTGTCTTGTGATAAATGTGGAACGGTGAGTTATTATCTTTCACGACAATGTTTTTCTAATCCTGAAGCCTTTATCAATTACCACATCATTTCCCCTGATCCTGTGCACATGAAGTAGACAATCGTCTGTTTGAATGACTGCGACCCCCTCCTCCCTCCCTCCCTGCTCCCCCACCTCTCTAACTCAAAGCCGGGGACCTTACCTTTGTCTGGACCATGCCAGCTCTCTGGTCTCTCAAGTGCTCCAGGGTAGCGGCAATATCAATCTCTTTAGCACCTGCAACAGACCGAAAATTGGACTGAGTTCAAAGCAGCGGAGTAATCCAGCTCACATCTGTCAATCTCTCTTTATACTGGGCTCCCTTTGGAACAGCACAGCGATTGAAAATTATTACATTCATCCCTCGAAAGACTTGGACGAGAGCCACAGACTGTTTCTCGATAAAATATGCAAGAGGATATTTTGGGGGTCTGCGTAACGTGCAATAATGCATTCAAACACGCTGAGTGCTGGCTTCTCTGTGAGAATCTTGTTCAAAAAATTGATTTAGATTATGTCCAACTATAAAGCTGCTAAGAGCTATTTGATGCAACAATGTCTGTGTGTGTGTGTGTGTGTGTGTGTGTGTGTGTGTGAATCTGAGAACCAACAAATTGTAATTAAAATGATTTACAGCCTCTGCAGCAGCCACATTGATGATTAACCGATGCAACAGTTGCATGCCTTCGACAGCGGTCAGCTGCTGTTGAGTTAAATCTGTTCTGACTTCGAAAGTGTGTGATGTTAATCTGGAAATCTTATTCTACTCTCTGATTTATGGATTTCAAGAAGCACGCCAGAGACGGAGGCAAAAAGACCAGGAGGGAGCCCGAGAACTCTCGAAGATGTTTTTTTTTTTTTTGAAAAGTCAGAGAAAAGAAAAGAAAAAGAGAGTATGTGTGTGGGTGAGAGAGAGTGTAAAAGAGGGATTTAATGCAGCTGGACTTAGTACCCAAAGTACTCCAGCGCACCGACAAGACTTTCATGTTTCAGAAGGGCTGGATTCCAAAGTAAAGCTGAAGAGAGGCTAAAAAAAAAAAAGCTTTGGAGAGTGAGATTATGTTCATTTTTTATACGTTCGATTCTGGAGCAGGAAACAAAAAGTTAAAAAGAGACCGGGTGGCACCTTTCATCACCACGGACAACAGTGCATTCGTCACTGAATCACATGATCTCCATCAGGATGGGTCAGTCTTATTACTGTTTTAGTAATAAGAGAGAGCGAAGGGGAGGTTTGCACAAGAGGCGGCCGTCCTCCTAACCTGCTCTTACCGGCTGGGATCGCAGGAGGACTGCATGAAGAGAGCGAGGGTAAAGGGCAGGGGTCAAAGGGCGAAGGGCAGAGGGCAGGCTGAGCTGAGAGCTTTAAAGGTGACGTAAGGCAGCCTTTGGAAGAACACAGCTCCTGTGCAACAATAGATGTCAACATCTAAATGTGTTTTATTTTAAAACTTGGTAAACTTCACTTTTATGCTGCTTATTTTGTAATCCAGCCAACAAATAGCTGTTTATTCATATGAACTCTTCAGCTACAACTCCCGCTTTGAGATTCAGCCGAGAATAAGAGCTTTCCTACACAGGAACCTACAATTTAGAAACAAACCTACCTTCAAATCATTCCTGTCACACATGTATTGTAATTATAATACATCCACACCAACAAAGATGTTGTTCAGGTGGATTTTCTTGCCCAGTCGTTTTATATTTATTTTAACTTGTGGATAATATTGTCTCCAGCAGACGTCCAAGATGGAGCCAAGTTATTGTGATTTGAGACCAATTGCAGATTATCTTCCTTGACTGTGTTTTTTTTATTTTTTTATTATGCAATGAATAAAAAGAACAACTGGACAAACAGATTTTGAGATCTCAGAAAGTTTAGTTTATATCTGTGTAAAATTGGAAAAACAAAAGATGATATAAAGGGTAAAAGTGGGGTGCAAACCTACCTCAGAATAATCCATTAATAATATAAAATTAACCTATTGTTCCCATTAAATATTAAATATTGATTGAAACCATTGGAGCAACATTTTCAAATTCTGATTTCCAATGTATTTTGCCTTTAAACATTTCATTTCCATTCATGTGCCATCTAAATTCATGTTGCAGTTGCGCTGCAGGTCAATATGGCGTGATGGCGGCTTAAATAGATAATTACTAATGTGTTTTCATTTTCCTTCTCTCTGCTTTCGCTTTGTTCCACTCCCTCCACTCCTTCCAGCTCCCTCCATGTCCGCCTCTGTCTTTGCTGCCTCTTCAGGCCTCAGAAAAGTCACCCTCTAATGCATCCCCAAGACCCTCTGTGGAAAATGAGAGGCTTTAGCGTTGCCAGGGCAACACTTGAACGCAAGCAGAAAGAGTGAAAGAGAAGCCATTGATCGTTACCTTTAGCCATCCTATTGAGGACCATGTCAATCAGAATGTAAGTCCCACTCCTGCCAGCTCCATCACTGCAGAGAGTCACAGAGAGAGACGGAGATCATTAAGGTGGCAGAGTGATGCTTTAATCTCCGAGTGTTTCTCTTATAAGGAAACAAATTGCTCATTTACATCTGCTGAGAAGCTGTGGAGTATATTTAAACACAAATGAGTCTATGCATACAGATACACACTGCGCCATCTGCTTCAAACCTGATATTAACAGACAAAATACTTGGAAAATCGATAATGATCTTCAATATTCTTGTCTTGAAAATGTCTGAACAGATCTGAATATTTGATGTTCCAATAAATGCGACTATGTTAAAGCCTTTGCACACGAGTGCATGTGTGGTCTTGAGACTTGCTCAGGCTATTGGAGAGAAGGGAATGGTTTCTGAGGCACTCTGGGGACAAAGGCTTTTAAATGAATGCACCTCAGGAGCAGAGGAGAGGTTGAGAGGCCAGGGGCGGTTCGAGAACAGCTTTTGGAGAGCCTTGCTTTTCCATTACTCCAGAGATAGTCTTATGAAAAGCCTCCCTTTGTGCCCGCCGGCTATTCAACGGCTCTGCATGTTAATTGCAAACAAGGCGTGCACATCTCTCTAATAAAGGCAAGGCCAATAAAACAGGAGAGCAGGCCTGAGCACCACTGCTTCATTAATCCACTGCTAGACACTCAGTACATACAGCTCCCTCAGAGGGAGAGCGGGCTGCCTGGCCCCACGCATGACTTAACAGGATGTAACTATTAAAAGTGGTCAGACAGATACCTGTGTGTTTAATACAAACCAATCAAGGCCAGTTAACTAACTCAACCAAATGGGAAATGGAAGTGTGTTTGTCTGGGTGTCTTAGTGCCACACCATTTCCATAAAGATACAGCCAGTGGGATAAACAGCAGCTCCAGTGGACCCAGATAGACTAAATGGACTGAGCGGGTATAAAATAAACAAGCCTCTCCCCTCCAACACACAGGCTGCGACAAACAATCGCTATCCCAATGCAGCAGGGTCAGCTGTCACTGTCACAATGTTCAAATAGTTATACTTGCCTGCAGTGAACGATTATCGGGCAAGATCGACCCCGGTAGCACTTGTTAACCTTTCTGCAATAAAAAAAAAAAAAAGAAGAGAAAATTGGATGTTATTGCAAGCTGTTTTAAATGCAAATGCTGCTAGATCACAATCTGGAAACAAAAGATTTTTTTTTTTTTTTTTTTTGCTGAAAAGACTTGTGTGGTCAGGATGAAATTAAAGACAGCAATAATCACAGAATCCTAGAAAACTTTAATTTGAGTATGGAGGAAGAAGAAATGTGTGTCGCACCCCTTAGATAAACTGAGCATCACTTCAAACGGCATTATTGTGACATGTGGGGGTGATGGATGCGGCGGTGTGATGTTGTGATTTGCCGACTGCCGACGCATTAACCCTGGCCAATTATGAGTGTTACACACCACGGGCACACAGGAGGCCAACAAGCCTTTTCACACCCGGCTGTTGCCATGGAAACTGACTACACTGAGAGCTCCCCTCGTTTTTCACCAATGACAACACTCTCATCATATCTCTAGTTTATCTCGACGATCTAGTTTCTTTTTTATATTTTGTACCGTAGTACTTCTACTACTACTTATGGTAATAACATGTTGTAGTTTATTATATTTTATATTGCTAAATCTACTAAAAGATATTGTATTTATATATTTTATATTGACTAATAATAACTGGTTAAATGTTTTCTTTCTAAATATTGCTTTCATTTCCATAGCTTTCTCTGTTGTTTCAAAATCAGCTTTTGTATTCTTTATGTTGCATTTGAGAGCTTACGTATTTGTACCTTAAGAACTACAACTGAGAACTGCATTTCCCACATGTACTTGCACTTCAAAGCACAGGTAGCTCTATTTGATGTCAGTATGAGCTTTGAGGTTTCTTTTTGGCACTTTTTAGGTATATAGTGACTGAAAGCGTGGTTTTATTATTTAAATAAATGCAATAAATATAGCTAAACATAAATAAAATATCATAAATCTACTCGTTTTAAGTAAACCACTGCTTATTTTAAAATTGGAATGTTTTTAAAAAATATTTTACGTTCATCAAATTATTCATGATTTATAAATTAAATCTATATCTTTTACATTGTAAGTATATATGAAAAATAAAAATATGTCCTTAGTTAAAGAGCATACAGAGATATCTGGAGTTTCCATGCAAGCCAGAGGAAGGAGCAGTGAGAGGAGGAGAGGGGAGACAGAGTCAGGAGTGAGAGAGAGACAGTTTGTGCACAGGCCTGGCTGAGGAGACACAGTTTCCAATGATCACTTTTGTGACTATGCAACTGGGCTCATATTACTAGCTGCAACATCACAAAAATGACACTGGCAACCGCAAAATACCGCCGAAACCGTGAAAACTGCGAGTGTGCAGTACATCATGTGGATCTGAGACCTCTGACTTACATAACCAGAGAGCTTTAGATTCCCAATAACCTACAGCAGCATTAATGAGGTGACATCAAGGCAATCTAGTTGTCTAAACACAGCTAAAACCTGCACACCAATATCATAAATAAATAGAACTGACTGCAAACTACACCCCCCAAAAAAAGAAAAAACCCCAGCAGTGACTCTGTCAGGAAAGGATGACATGATAACACTGCTCATCCCCTCTCATCTGCATTACAATGCGGAGGGACAGACTTCCATCCACAAATCAGATGCATCTATTCTCATTTGGAGGGCTTTTTCCAATCCCTCTGGGTTCTCCCACAGGATCTATTGCTGCTCTGCTGCCAGAACACATTATATGGAGAACAGAGTGAGGTTATTCAGTCACTAGCTTCCCCCCTCTCCCGTGTTTTTAGTGAGACTACTCTCATTTAATTGGGTGTTTGAATTAGGTGTTCTTGTTTTGTTTTGTTTTTCTTCCAAAGCCAAGCCAGGCAGTGCAGGGCTGTTAATTTGCTGCATCACATGTGCTGGAGGGAGGTGAGGGGAACAGACCCAGGATGAAAGGGATAGTACAGAAACACAGTCCTTATTAGAAGACCCGTTCTCTAGGACACCAAAAGGCATAGGGGCAAAAGGGAGACGGACCAGAGAGGCGCTGACAGAATACAGAATATAAGGGAGGATGATTAAGAACAAGCTCAGGATAAAGACTGGATGTTAAAGTGGAAATCTGCCTGAAGTCTGCTGAGCTCCAGCGTCTGAGGCCAACCTGCAGAATCCTTCACTCTACCTGCGGAAGTCTAACAGGGTCCTGGCCGAGTTGGGAATCCCGCGGTCCATCCAGGACAGGAAGTGGAACTGGGTGACGGTGCGTGTCTCGTTAGTCTGCAGGTTCTTCAGGTAGAAGCTCCGCACCAGGAAGTCCTCACACCAGATGTGCTCTGACACCAAGTTGACCTAAATATTAAAAAAAAAAAAAGGAATAAGCAAAGGATGGCATCCAGTTAATTAATGACATCTTCACTCATAACCTGCTGGAATAACCTTGAGGTAGCTTTCGCATCAAATGTTTTAAAGGGCTGCTTCACCAACATTACCAAAAACATATTTTCTGACCTTGTGGTATACAGCCATGTTTTAGTTTTCACTAACTAACTATATATTTTAGTTTCATGCAGCCCAAGGCTTTTTGTTCAGAGAGAAACCGTGAGGAAGAAGGTGGACATCTTCTCTTGCATGTGCAGTTGTCATTAAATGTTATCCAATGCAAGAGCTCAGCCATACATTCTACATTTACAAAGCTGTATGGTTGTAAATTGTATTTTTGGGTGTCCACTATAGACTGCTCCTGATCCGACCAGTTCAAACTAGGAAGACATTCTATATGTATGCAAGTACAATGGAGTCTGGCTTGAAGAGCATCACAATATCTAATATCTAAACCAAAGCTTTGAGGTAGCGGTCTCTGAGATTCCTGCCACTATCCCAATAAAACTAGCAATGAATGAATTTTGTAAAACGCACCTTGTTACTCAGCAGCTTTCATAGGGACTGTTTTATTTGGTAGAAAGCATTTCCATTGAAAACTGCTCACAGTGAAGTCTGTAAATTATCGAGATTGTTTTCTGGAGAGATAAGTTGCTGTTGAATTTTTCAAATGTCATTTTGCAGCGCTGTGAGCACCACGACTAAAATTCATCTTGATTGTATGTTTGTTTGTTTGTGATTCTTTAAACTTTACAGCATCCAGGTACTGACGTACCTCGTAAATGTGGTAGACATCAGATCCTTCGTCAGGCCAGTAGTGATGACACTGCTTCACCCCGTTTTCAGAAAGTGGGGTCAACATGACGATGACGACACAGCCACTCTCCCACACCATCTACACACCGGAAGAAAGGTGTCAAGAACAACCACCCTTTCATACTAGGAGCAGCATATTGCACATTTGCATTACACAGCAGCCTGGATTTGTTAATCCTGGTCCAGGAAGTAGGAATAAATGTCACTCGTCCACGTGTGACAAATGATAAATTTTGGGCGGAACAGCGGGAGGGCACGTCACGTGTCGCCTTTCTCTCAGTCGTCTGAGTGGGATCACAACATCAACTGAGCTGTTGTTCCATTTCATCTTATCACAATCTAATGTGTCCTTGAAGGAAAAAAAAAAATACAGGCCCACGGCAGCCATTAGGAAAATGAGGAGGAAATGGGACTTTTATGATTGCTATAAAAACACAATGGCCTTGACTATACACTAATCACAAGCTTCTGTGATCCAGCCCAGTGGACACATTACCCGCCAACTGCGCCGACTGTGCCAAGATGGGATGAGATTAGGCAAGGCGATAATGCGAGGGAATATTATCCATTTAGTCCGGTAAGGTTTGGCAAATATTTGGAGGTAGTGAAGAACGAGTTTATTATTTCCTATAATCAGTTAATAAAAAGCCTGTCATCTTTGGTTTTTTTTTTAATGTGATAAACAATTTATGGACTCCAAAAACATTCACCTACTGTGCATCATTCGTATAGAAAATGGCAAGATTCAGAAAAAGCCTGAAAAGGACCAAAGTTGCTGCTCTGTGAACTCTGTTTGGATTTTTTTTTTTTTGAATTCTAAAGGGAAGCGAGCAGGAATGCAAGGCCCAGCAGAGCTAAGGTAATAGCTGGTGATGGAGCGAGGGAGGGGAGACGTATGGAGGAGTGAAGGATGAAGGGATGGAGGAATGAGGAGTGGAGGATTAGAGCAGAGCAGCCATTCAGAGCGCTGCCTGGGGCTGCTGTGGATTAGATAGGACAGAGCAGAAAAGATTTGCCTCCTGCACGGTCCATTTGCATGAGAGTGGCAGTGTTTCGCCTGTTTGTTTACTTTTAATGGGGGGAAAGAGTGTGGTTTTTTTTTTTCCTCCTGCCACAATCCAAGGTTTACCATATTGAATAATGAATGGCTACTTCTTATTCCCAGAGAACTGAGGTTCATTGTGTCAGTCAAACTGTGTCTAATTTTCCATTATTTTATGCGTAATTGGGAAAGAGTTAGAGTTGACTTCATGGCTAAATAGCACATTTAATTAGATAATGGATATACATGTATTCACCTGGCACGGAAAATGCGGCAGACAAACAAACAACCAAATTGACTAAGAGATAATTATCAACGGTTTCATTTGAGGTACTTTCAAATTTACAAATTAAATACATGAAAAAGAGCTCCCCTTATTTGAGCTGATGTAGTCAATTAAAGTACACCTTTTAGGTACTGAATGTTTCTTTTTGTCCCCACCATGTGAGGGCGGAGCTTGTGAGCAGGCTTGTTTTTTTGGTTTTCAAAGGCAGTTTACAACGAGAAAAACCAAAGGCTACATTCTTTTTGTTGTGCAGAAACAAACTAGACGAGTCTAAAACTGTTGTCGCCAACATTCCCGGTCACAAACGGGTGCCCACGTCTGTGCTAACACAAAGTCAGCACTATCAGATCAGTACGGGATGCAGAGTGCAGAGTGCAGGGCCAGCTGGTCTGCCAGGATTTATGCTTCGCACTTCTACATCCTGGTCACGGCTAGCAGAGTTACTTCACCATATGGAGGCGATGGGCCCACTAATTACTACAGTGCTGTCCTATTAACACATAAAAATGCCACTTGGCAACCATGCATAATTTAAGGCATACCTCCACACAAGATGACATGTTTATTACAATAGCGAATAGCCAGTGATTAATGACATGTTTAGCTGACATTTATGGACAAGGGAATGGATGCGGAAAGATGTATATGCGCAAACATGAGTCTTATTACAAATATTATTAGACCTCTTGGAGCTGTGTATAACTAGACTAATATATACAACTAAAAGCTGCAGGTCTGTAGAACATACTCAGCTAGTGACACTGTTTTATTGATGGGTAGGAACAGTAGAAGCGCCATTACTTCTAGTCCCAGATTATGCCTCTCATGTCTTACCATTACATTTGAGTCACAGAGCCATACAGTAAGAGTAAGAATAATAAGTAAGAATACAGAATAATACTTTAAATGACCTTCATTTGAGGGATAATCAGGCTCTATGTTTTGCAACTACAGTTCCTTAGTTTGGGGGATGTAAACAGGAAGTATAAGTTGTCATAGTTATGCTACAATTTGAGCCCTTTTATAGCCTCTATTTGCCTCTACACACATTTTGGTGAATTTGCACCATTAAAAAAAGCCGAATTAGCTATTAGTAGTTCCTGTTTGCAGTGTACCTGCATGGATGTACAGACTAAACTATTTTTGGATTACTTTGATACTGAAGAAACCTTAAAGTAAGTTCTGCAGTTATAAGGAGTGTCCTTTTTTAGGGTCTCCAGACTGATTTTTGGAAGTTTATTTGCGAGTGACACTGAATCTAAAACCACGTGTATCATGTCTGTGATTTTAGAGAATAAGGAGTGTCTTTTTTGATGCAAATTGCAACAATCGGGGGTTAATATTTTGCTTGTTTTTACATAAAGAGCAAAGACACGTATGCCATTTCTGGTTACCTGGATTACCAGAACTTACAAGAAATGGGCTAAAAATGTTTCTTGTGCACTAGATGGGATGGTGTTGATTGATTGTAGTTCATTAGAGGCACAAACTGAGGCTACATTAGTTCATTAACCCCATTGTGATTGTGAAATTCACGCATTCACAACTTATATAAAAAACCCAGAGAGAGAGAGAGAGCAGCTCTGTAGTGGTTCTTTCAAACCCTCATCTCTGTAGAAAGAAGTCAGTAAAAGATGAAAGACCGCAGTGAATGGAGACGAGTATTACCTGCCAGAAGTCTGCCACGGTGGTAGGAAGTGGTCCCTGCGAGGAGATGTAAGTAGGGTTGCGAGGGTCATGGTCCATCTGGGAGAGAGGGAACAGAGTGTGACACAGTGTTTAGGTGGTGACTGGTGGATGAAAAACACAGTCTGCATTAAAAAAGGCTCCCATCAAAGCCTCCATCTGGATGCAGGAATAAGAGCAGAAAACATTTGTCTCTGCTGTATGTTTTCTTTCTGTTTCATTCATGGATTCAGTCTCTCTCTGCACCTTGTCACTTCCCTTCTGTCCTTAAGAAAACGTGCACCAAATTGTGCACTTCGAACATCACGCAGTCGTACACTAGATAACTTTGAACACTTGTTTGAAGGACATGGTCTGTATGCCTGTCGGTTGAACTGCGACAAAGTGTTAAAGATCAGTCTCTTTAAACATCATGTTTGCATAAAAAGACTAAAGAAGAACTTGTACTGTGCGGTCTATCTAGTAATTAAGCAAACAGGCATCGCTTCAGCGAATGGGAAGAATGTCACAACAAACTAATATTCATCTATTTTCCATGCTAATAGAAAGACAAATGAAATGTCTGCTCTCTATTTGATAGTGAAACGATTTCTGAATTTACTATTCTGTTTTGCACATGACACTTGCACTAACCTCATCCCCACTACTGCCAAAAGTCTTGTTATTACTCATAAAGTACTTCTTTTTTTTTTTTTTTTACGTGTAACATACATAACTTTAGATCTTTCTTGTGGATAGATTATTTCTATGTTTGTTCTATCTTACTGTTTTATTCTAATCTAAATAAAAAATATTTGAATTTTCTGTGTGTGTTGAGGGGGCTACAACTATATTCTATTGTACAATAACAAAGTGTAACCTAGAACCTTATCTTCACACCCTTTGAATAGGCGTAACACGTTAATTCTTATTACCTTCAATAATAGAAGTTTCCATTTCATTATTCCACCATTCAGGCATATTTTTTCACTTCTGTCATGTACAAAAGTCCTCAAAGACCTCATGAAATGGCTTTTAGATCTCAATTTCTGCCATGCTTTGACGTGTTTCTGCATTAAACATGATATTATGGTGGGCCCTTTAAAGCCTGCCGGCGTCTGATGTGAGGGAGCTGAATGTTGAGGGACATAATGACATGGCGGGCTTGACATGAGGAATGTGATTGAGACTTGATTGAGTAGGTGTTGGCTGGGTCACCCCCACAAAATCAATGATCACATTTTACCGAATGGAATTTTTATGCACTCCCTCGAGTGCGAAATGCATCAGTGGAAAGATGTCGACATTTTTTGCTGGAAAAAGGAAACAGGTGGATACACATCAGTGCATTCTTGATGTATATTTGGCATTAGAATGATGGATGTGGCAGCCAAAAAGTGCTGTATTTTTGTATTATTTACGGTACACCCGCCAAAAGGTAATCTTATATGAAGAAAATGCAGTATTTGCAGTGTTTTAATTTTAAATTGAAGCTACAACTGACTCATTTTTTTGCATATTAATGTGACACTGAGTGACATCCACCAATGGAAATGTACTGTATGTATGAATGTAACACAGAGATAGGAGGGAGACATCTCTGAGCCTAACATCACAAGGAGCAACAGGGTCGTACTTAATGGCTTCTTCATTCATTATATACTTGTTTATATCCTGAAGAACAACTTGTCAAGGACACCAACCATGAGCTTAGAAGAACATCTTTTTTTCCCATTAATTTGTGTTTCCTTTGACTCATTTGTCAAGTTCATAGACCTTAGTTATGGAGCATTTCTTTATGGCTTTAATATCACCATAATGCTTTTCTTTCCACATGTTTAATAACCTCAAAAACAGGATTAGTTCTTAATGGTCTGAAAGGCTGGTAAACCCAAACATACAACTTAAATCCAAAATTTAAAATAAAAATCAATTCCTTTATTATTCATCTCCTTGTCTCTTTGTAATTTATTTTCATTATGGCGGATTAAAAATGTCATTGTTTTGTCTTTTTAATTTACTTCCAAACTGTGATGTAATTACAAGCCAGGCTCAGTAGTAGCAGACTATTGTTTTTGTTTTAATGGGACTGAATGTTAAATATCATCCTTTCTACTGTAAATTATTTTATTTTGGAGATTCTTTGCAGTGTTTAGCAGTAAGATATTTAATGATGCATATTCCCCTGGGATCAGATTTGATCATATCTCTGGTAATTTATGATTCATAGTTATATTATCTGTATGACGTGTAACTAAACGGTCACTGGGAGCAGAAGTGAAGCATGAGTGCCTGAAAATACTCCTATTCCAGGGCTGACTGAAATTTGAAAATGTAACTCCCTTTTTATTGAAGAAATTTCCCAAAAGGACATGCAGGAAATGTTATGTTCATTACCCGCTGTTCTACTTCAATTAGGCTTAAAAACCGTATTGTTCAATTTTCTCTTCTTCATCCTCACTAGTTGAAATTCCTCTCATAGGTTTGTTTAAGAAAAAAAATCAAAAAAAAAAAAAAATCTCCCCCACAGAAATGAAAGGGTGGTGCCGAATGCTAGTGCTGCCACTCCGTTTCGCCAATCTCAAGGGCACAGACATGCTCTAGCTGTGTGTTGACAGCCCTGCATGAATACTAAAGCGCAAACATGAAAGAGTAGTCCTGCGTTTCAGCTGTCCTCCCCTTGCCATTGTAGGAAGAAAATAGACTACAACAACAAAAAAAAAGGAACGGAAGTGCTCTTTGGTTTGAAGTAAAATAGCTTGTATTAAAACTGCTTGCACAAATATCTGTTCCTGGAGATGCGTCTCAACTTTCAACACCTTGCTGTAGCACCTTGAGCCGGTGTTTGTGAAAGATAGGGAGCTAAACGCCAGCTTGAGCCCAGCCCAGATAGTTTGAAAACAAAAAGCGCGGAGAACAGGTGGCAAATGGAAGAAGCCATGCAGCGTTTGACTTTGCAGGAAGGCCAGACAAGACAAAGACAACCAGGCTTCTGCCACATTTTGTGCCAGCGCACATGCCTTCGGAACCATTCCTCACGCTAATGATGCGGTACATCTGGGAAAGAGCTTGCATCATTTGTGGTCAAGCATTAACCATTATCTAAGCTTTTCCCTGTGTGCATGTCACCCTCTGCTTTGCAGGGCGCTGCTTCCCTTAGCCTCCCTGACCCCGGGTTCCCATAAAGAAGCGACACATTATTTACTCGTAGGCCACTGTCCTGAAGCTAATGAGGAGGAAGAAGCCACATTGACAGACATAATTATCACAGTTTTGCTGGGCTCAGCCAGGGGTCCCTTTTGTGGTGTAATTACTGTCCTTTCATCCACACACCACAGCATCCGCCATTACTTCACCCATCTTCAATATCCATTTGTGTTTCTAGATGCTTTTAAAAATACAAAAACCAAAAAAAACTGCACCAAAACAGTAACTTAATTTAATATCCTTTATCAAAGGCACCAATCTGTTTGGGTTTTTTTGCTCCTTCCCCTTACTGATTATGTTCATTACAATATTATTCTATTCGATTGCAAAATGTTGCACGACAATACTGTTTAAATAAGCTAAAAAAAGCTCTGTCAATATGTCATTAGAGAAAATGGAGGAATAAACAGAGCACCTAAAAGTCTCCATTGTTTGTTTCTGGAGAGTAATAGGCTTTTAGTGCTGTGTGTGTGCCCCCTCATCTATCTCCTCAGAAATTTTGGCACTGTATTTGAAATGCATAGTTTCCTGTTTCCCTTTGATGGAATCCTTTTTCCAGCAGCCTCAGGGGAAATCATGACGGGCAATGTTTTTGGGGGAAATATCTAAAAAGAACCTTAGCCCTCTCCATATTGAGGTCTTTCCGGATTTGGGTGTGATAGATTTGTTTAGTCAAAAATAATGTAGAATTCTTTTTTGTGCTGATGAAAAAAAGAGGTACCTCCAGGGAGCGGCCATTTTGAAAGCAGTGAAAGGAGCAATGTGATTCAGCAAGATGCACTGAATCAACTGAAGCTCCCAGCACGGAGAATAAAGTTTTTAAAAAAAGATCAATGCAGTTGAATCAATGACAAGTGCTCTGAAACTTCTTCTTGTTTTTTTTTTTATCTCAAAGTAAGATCCAACCACAACAGGTGCTCCTGGTACACAAAAAAGGCTTCAGAGGCAACAGATATTAGCCACAATGTAGAGCTATAATGAATAAACAATACTCACTATTGGACTTGCATTGATGTAATCTGAGTTGCCGTGGTTATTCTCCGCTTTCAAGGTGATCCTGGAATGATCGTCTGTAATGGATATGCATAATTCATCAGCGTACTTTTCCACAGTTTTTCCTCCACACATAATAACAGCAGAATTTTGAGCAGCAACAGGAATATGAAACCGAAAAGCCTTGAGGGTAACTTCTCCAGACTTTCATCGCACACGCACACACACACACACACGCACGCACACACTATTCTGAAGTCCTAAACTGCTGCACCTTCAATAAGGAAAGTCAAATAATAATAAAGTATTTTATCCTAAGAAGTCTGCAAGTGTTGGGCCTTAAAATCTTCCTTTACTCAAACAAGTGAAACTGCTGCTAAATTCATTTAGTCTGTTTCAAGAACCCACTTCATTAGTCTCCATAAACACATTTGCTTCAAGTTAAAGCCCCTGAAAACTTGGCCTCAGATCTTTTTCTTATATTCATGACCAAATAGGCACAAATCAAATTGTTAAAAAAAGAGAAAAAGTATTAGTTAGTTAGTGACAATAAATAAGAGATTAACAGTTTAAAAACTCTTCTCCATCAGGACTGTGTGGGTGTGGTTTTATCAGATTTGACACAACCAGATTCCAATACAATTTTTATTTTATTTTAAATTAACACAGTGGAACTTAGAGGAAGTTTACCATTCCAATGAGAGTAAGAAGGCAATGTATGCTTGAGGTAGTGCACAGATCATAACACATTAAATGATAATAAAAAGCAAACACAAACAGCTTTAGAGTTTGTGCACTACTTTAGTGTGTCCAGGTAGGATTATAAGGAGGATATAAAAGGTTGGGTTTCTGTTTTGCTAATTTTCTGGCCTGAATCAAATGTTGGAAAATCCTGATTGGTGCATGGAACTCTTTGACATCACTACGCCACGCCCACCTCATGATGCCAGTGAGAGGGGCACAGACAAAAACAGAAATACAGAAATCTCTCATCTGAACTAAAACGGTTCTAACTTTAGCGGTGTGTTCTTGTAGATCTCCATTGCTCACAACAACAGGCTGATTGAGGAAATAAGGTGATTACTCCACCAGTAATTAACCTTTTGCTCAGCCCCTGCCACCTTATTTATTATTGGTAGGACAAGTATTCCATTCTCTCTCTTTTTTTACCACTCTTAATTTGCAGGATCTTTTTTTCAAAGCTCTAGAGACAGAGCTCAATTAGGCCCCTCCCATCCCAGAGAGACAAACAATTTATCTCTCTCCATTGTTTTGCATGAAGGTGCCTCACTTCTGTCTGCTAGCAAACAACAGAAAAATGCCTAAGAAAATTGCTGCTGTGTGGTGGGATGCATTACTAACGGGGTGAAGAACCCTGAACTAAGTTTTTATAAGCTGCCGAACCCAAAAAACTGAGCTTAAAAGAAGTCAAATTTGGATACAGGCTGGAGGATTCTGACACTCAGTATGTCCTTATGTGTGCAGCTAACACGCTAACACAAAAAGATGACTATCATTAGCTGATTTTATCAGATGTAGCTAGCTAGTGTCAGCTAATGCTAATACTAAAATTCTGTGTTTCTTTGAAAACTCCATCTCGTGCTGAGTTTTAGCTGACTTGTTTAGAAAATAGGAAGCTTGTAAAGGGTCTTAAATAAGCACTCGATGGCCACATACATGATCCATAATGTCCTCATGAAATAAATGACCTGCATTGTTTATTTGAGGGTAGTGCATTAGCGCTATTTAGCCCTAGTATTATAGTTATTCATTCTTATTCTTAGATGGAAGGTTAATATAGAAAAACATGGTGGTCAGATTTCTTCCCAAACGGAATAAGGAGCAGATTGGAGCCACTATCACCACAATACTATGGCTGATTATTTGTTTGGAAACATATTTTTGTTTTGTAGTTTTGGCTTCTTTACCCAACTGGTTTTATCTAGCTCTTTCAAGCACTCCTTCACGAATATATTAACAATAGTGATGCAGCTGCACTGCTCTGCTCTTGTAAATGGGGGGCACATTCTCACAGCTGAACACAAAAAAAGAAAAAAAAAATAGAACATGGACATCTGAATGGACTCACATACGACCACGGCGTCTGAGCGGTTCCTCTTGGAGTTCTGCTCGCCCCGTCCCACACAGCAGGCGCTGGGCTCTGCCTGGTAGGAGCACAGGGCCTCCCACTCACGCTCCAGACGGTTCTTGTTCTTCAAGTGGTCCTCCATGTACGACTAGAGGAAAACAGAAACCACTTTAGCTCAAATTTTAAACAACAAGCCAGAACCATTCAAAAGTCAGCCGAATTTATCTCAAAATATGGCTGCAAAAAGACATTTTGTGTTTGCAAATTTGGATTAATTAAACAAGAAACCATTCATCATCACTGGCCGTCTTGAGATCGCTTGTTATTGTTTTTTCAGTGTATTTTCTTCACCATGAGCTAAATACACTGGAGCAAAACAGCATCTCTCCATTAAAGAGCCACGATCAGGTGTCGTGACGCATTATTGTCGTACACTCCTGTAGAGTGCAACAACTGGGTGAGGAGGGGGCTGCCGAAGATCTAGGTGGGGAAGATGCGCTAATATTTGCGTCTTTGTGTGTTTCTGCAAGTGTGTTTGACCGAGATACACACACACACACACACACACACACACACACACACACAATTAAGACTCCTGAAAGGTTTGTCTGCATTGGAAATACTTCAGGGGTGTTTCAACCACGTTCCTCACTGCTTGCACAGCCACTGATAAGATTGTCTGCATTTAAGCCGTCACTTGGAGAAGACAAAATTGAATTCGCTAGAGACAAAGATGGAAAAGGAGAGAGGGGGGGAGGGGAAGAGGCCTATGTGTATGTGTGCGTGTATCCTCCCAAACCAGGGCAAGTCTTAGGGAGCTTAGAGGCTCTAGCCGGCAAGACAGCCAGTTCTAGCGTAGCGCCGCTTTTCGCTTTCACTTGTGTATCATGGCTCCCCTTCCAATGGGGTTAAATGGTTTAGTCCGCTATTGTGTGAGGCAGAAGATTACAGACTCATAAACTGATGTCAGGGATCAGCTGGCTAATACAATGAAAGCGATACCCAGATGTGCTGGGGTTTTTTTGAAAGGCAGTATAGGCAGAGAAGAGAGGTGACACTCCATTGTTCATCTGACTTATTCACTCCTGTCTGTCAAAAGGGAAATCCAAGCCTTTGCAGAATATATACGATCCCTGCCTAGATGAAAATCACAAATAAGCTTGTCCAACACATAATAGGTAATTACCCTTTGATGAATTCAGATGTCTGCTGCATGCACACAAAGGATAATAGCTGACTTATAAGAACATTACAGATGCCACAGACAATGGAAATCAAAGTTTATTGTGAGATAAGGTGCCACTCAAAAAAAGTAACTCTTTCCATTAATGCAGCACAATGTGTTCTGTCTGAAGCCATATATATATATATATATATATATATATAGTTATACTGTATTTCTGAAAAATTACTGTAGATAACCGCTGTTATAGTTTGAACCATTAAGCTTTTAATTGTATGCATGCAAAAAACTCAATTATATATTTAAAAAAAATCTAGGTAATATAATTTCTAATAGCAGGCTACACACGTATATTTGCATGGGTGTTGCACCGCCTACGCAAACACACAGCGCTGTCTTGAAAATGACAGCATGCCATTATGGCCACTTGACAGAGCCTGTCACCGCTATGCTCTTGTCACCTCTCTCTGCTTGCCAGCCTGACAGCCTTCCACCTCCCCTACCAATATTACATCTCCATGTACTTGATAAATCCACTCTGAATTGCATCCCATTCTATTCAAACTATGCACTGAATCGATTGCATTCTAAATTCATATTTTCGTAGCTTAATGCAATGCAGCCAGCAGGCCCTTATCAAGCCCACCCGTTCCTAGGGGGAGGCAGTGGACCATGGCGTATTCCAGAGACAGGGTAACGAAGGTTTAGTGAATGGGGGGATTATGTCTGCCAATCAGAGGGTTGGGATGGGAGGCCTTGGTGTCAGGGAAACAATGTCTAATCCTTCCTAAGCAGTCTCCTCGGCAGCACAGGGTGCCGGGTGAAATCAGGATGAAGGGACAACCAGGGGAGCCAGACACAACAGGTAACACATTACTGTCAAGCTCCGCTGTCAAATTAAAATGAACAACAATACTGGTAACAGTTTGTACAGGGAGCTTTAGGATATGATAAAGAGCTATTAATATGTATGTTTTTGTGTCACTAATGATAGACAAAAGAAAATAACACGTTGTTTAACCTTAAATGGAATTTAAATCGCCCATGAACTAAATTTAAAATTGTGATTAGAAGCCACTGAGGACAGAACATGCTGCATGAATCAGAGGCTTTTTAAAAAAAAATCTATTTTCCTTTTGAGCAAATAATTCATAATATCAAAAAAAATGAACAATAACTACTCAACATAATGAGAAAGAGCCTAAAGCAACACAATTATTGATTTTTCTTCAGTTTCATTAGAGAGGTGATTAAGCCAAAGGAACACTAGAGCAACTGTATCAACATTTTGACCCACTGTCTGGACAGTAGATGTTCTTTCTAACATGCTTGTAAGGAAATACAAGCTTAGTGACTGTAAAGTGCTGTCCATGGTGCTGAATGATCTTAGCACTGCAACAATAAGCACAGAAGTACAGCCACATAAGCAACACATGCTTCCACGCTACATATGGTAATATTTTTAATAAGGTTTTTAATCATTCAATAGGTAACATATGCATGGTTGTAGCAGCATACTGCAGCTAAAAAGGCAGATAGAGAATGTAAGAAAGCGGAGATGTGTCACAGCTCTGGAAAAAAATGACACGGCACACAAAGGCATCCAATTTACTGTAAGTCTTGAAGTTTGAAGCCATTACGCAAGTCTTTCTAAGTCTTGAGGTGGGCCAAACAGTGGGGCACAACATTGAAGTTCATTTATCTTGGCAGCACCAAAACCCTTGCAGTAGCACAATGGTTGTGTGTGTGTGTGTGTGTGTGTGTGTGAGGTGATCAGCCCCACCCCCCCCCCCCCCAAAAAAAAGGACCCCCCAGCACATGTGCTTTGGAAACCTGGGTATTCATCATCCTTCTCTACACGGTGTGAGCTCCAAAGAGCGAGAAAAGGGGAGATGAGAGGAGAGGAGAGCAGAGATGGGAAAATATAGGTCTAAGATCAGTGATAACAAGGCAATCTCACACATGGTTTCATGTGAGATGGCGGTGGAATTTTAAAGAAGAGCCCCTATAGGACATCGCCATGTCAATCATGGAATGAAAGAGAAGTAAAGGTCCCTGTGTGTTTTACCTTTCTATTTTGCAATGCCTGCGTTGCTGGCGTGAAGAAACTGGGGCTAATAATAACAGCTCCTAGAAAATGATTCACAGTGCCTCTTTTGTTATTGCTGGGCTAAATGCTTTTCTATTGTCAATGTTTTCAAAAGGGGCTTCACAAACAAGCCTTGACGAGTGCAACAAAACCCATCTATTACCACCAATACAAGGCATTACTCAGATTCACCCTCATTCATTATAGCCTCCCAATATAAAAGCTAGACATGCCGAGTGATGAATGCTCTCTCCATTAATGAAAACACCGCAAGGCATCTATCCATCTCTTTTATCAAGCTTGTCTCAAATGAATGAAGCGAAAGTTGTGCAAAATTAAAACAATCCATTGTGTGTTTGTGGAAGCGTTTTGGAACCGAAAAGCTTTTTCAACCAAAATAAAAACCTAACAAAATTTCTAAAACATCCAGATGACAATCAGATGGGTAATGATATTTCTGTTTCGAGCAGCTCCCATCACGCAAAACAATGTCTGTCTTATTTTGCTGCATCAGTGAAAGAGACGGAGGAAAATGACAGTAGGGAGAGAAGCAGGATGCAATGATAAAGAGAGAAGATGACACCGTAAAGGGAGGAAAAAGTTGGAGGAGAAAAAACTAAGACAACAGAGCCAAGATAAAGTCAGGGGGAGAAAACAACAGGAAGAGTGATGAAAAAAACAAAGATAACAGGGTTCTGAGGGGGATGAGGTGAGAGAGGGGCGAAATAGACATTCAAACAGATAAACAGAGAGAAATCAAGCTGTTAGTTTTCAGCACATGGCCTAGCATATTCATAGACACAGGGAGTTTTAAAAGCATGCACTATAATGCATGCTCACATGAGACATCTGAAAAGCCTATTCCTGCAGATCCGTGCTTCCCGACCTTTTCTGTCTGATGTATTCCCAAAGGCCCCTACAGATGATCTCAGCTGTATCTGCATGGATACCATGTGTTCATTTAAATCGACGTTAAAATGTATGTTGTGAATTATATAAGACTGTTTATTGTTACAATATTTTTTCATAAAACTGAACTGTCAATGTTTAGGCTATTTGCATTCATCCCTCTTGGAGTAACAGAAGATGTTTTAACTATCTACCCATTATTTTTTAGCTTTTTATGGTATTTCAACCATTTAGCCATTACGTTTAGCTAACTATTTCAACTGCTTAGCCATTACATTTAGCTAACTATTTCAACTGCTTAGCCATTACGTTTAGCTAACCATTTCAAATGCTTAGCCATTACGTTTAGCTAACCATTTCAACTGCTTAGCCATTACGTTTAGCTAACCATTTCAACTGCTTAGCCATTACGTTTAGCAAACCATTTCAACTGCTTAGCCGTGACTTTTAGCTAACTATTTCAACTGCTTAGCCGTGACTTTTAGCTAACTATTTCAACTGCTTAGCCGTAACTTTTAGCTAACTATTTCAACTGCTTAGCCATGACTTTTAGCTTACTTTTTCAATGATTTATTCATTACTTTAAGCTATTTCAATTGCATATCCATTAGATTTAGCTATTTCAACTCCATTAAATTTAACTGCTTAGCCATGACTCTTAGCTAACTATTTCAATGATTTTTTCAAGCTAACTGTTTCAAGTGTTTATGTTATTTTTACCTAACTATTTATCTGTTATTTTTAGCTAATTATTTTAACTGCTAAGCCATTACTTTTTGCTAACTATTTCAACATTTTATCCATCTTACACAAACTCATTTAGCTTATCTTGCTAATTAGCTTTCATGTACTCTCAAATGCAACACATAATGTACATTTGTTACAGCTGACTGAATATTTGTATATATATATATATATATTTTTTACTTAGATTGAGTTTCAACCTAACCTAATCCCTGGCAACTGCAGAAGTACTTCTTGGGGTACAAGTAGCCCTGGTTGTGAATCAGTGGTGTGGATCTAGAACCTTATATATTCTTATAAAAGCACTGGAGTTTGTTAAAATACACCTAAACCCACCCTGGCAGGTAAATTCAGTGAGACACAACATACTGTGGTTGTTTATTAGCTGTAACAATATGATGCTAGGAACCACAAAAAGTCACTGTGGGCCTGACAACAAACCAAACCCAAACCAACTTTTCCCACAACATTAATCATTACTCACATTGTTTCTAAAGTCAAAGTTCCTTACCAGTATCATGTGACCAGTGGAGATGTCCATGTTGGATGGCACTGGCTCTTCGCACCAGGAGGAGGTGCTGCTGCGGGTGGATGGGCTGGCTGCAGGGCCATCACTAAACTGGGAGGAGACGCTGTTGAGCCGTGAGTGGCGCAGGGTCTCTGGCCGCTCGACACGTTCCGATGTCCGGATCGCCATACGCTGGCGACAAAGCTCCTGGGAATTACAGGAGATAATGGTGAAGCACTGATCATCAAAAATGCATTATTTCCAGACTCTTTGCAAGGTTTTGTGTATTTGTCTTCTTTTCATGCACATAACAATAGTTTTATGTAGGTTATGTGCTTATCCTTGCTGCATTCTGTAAATGCACCTGTATCTCGGCTGACTTGATCTGTCCTTACTCGCCTGTAGATTAATGGCTTATCCACGAGGATTATGGAGCTTATAGTAATTATGTCAAAAATACATGGTTGAGGAACCCTACTTGATTTACAGAAGAAATTGTCATACCTGGCAACACAGTGACTGGTTTAAGAATGGAATGGAATGGAATTTGCAAAGATTGGAACATAACCAGAGAGTTTATCCATCAATCAAATAGGGGTTCCACTGTACAGTATATAACCACTGAGCACCAAAGGCGATAAAAATGCTTTTCCACAATTGTAAAGTATAATTTTCTATTTTGATTGATATCTCCAGGTTTCTGAGACTTGCTAAAAGACCCGCTGCGACGAAGATTACACTTCTCCCAGTGAGTCAGCTTTTCTCCCATCATGCATTAGTGCAGGGACAGGGCATCAAAAATGTGAAGACTAGGCATTATCTGGTCTAGTCTACATAAAATGAAAAAGAGAAAAAAAAGAAAAGAAAAAAGTTTCTATTGCCAGATTTGTGAAATCGAATGTGTAACCAAACAAACACAGTAACAGTCACACACTTTGCTTGATGTCCTCCATAAGGTCTGACCACACCTTTTCTATGTTAAATTCATAATCTGTAAACTCCATCATGTTTGGTTCTTGGGGGGGCAAAGCCAGTCATCTCCACAGAATTCATTTCCATACTCAATTAATAACTGCGAAGGCAGGGAAGGCCAGAGAAAATGCCTTGTGAAAGCACATGCTATCTCATGATCTATCATAGTGATATTTCCCTCTGGAGCACAGGCCCCTCTAAGCCCTGGTCTTGGATCAGCTTTCCCGCCGTCAGACTTTAATGATTAGAGCCATGAAGCGGTGCCCCGGGCATTGGCCTCGGGGCAATATCCAGGTCCACCTCATAATTCATCCTACTTCTAAACATCTCTGCAAAGCTCTGTGCTGTACCGGATCCGAGAAATCGTCCCGGGAGCAGGCAGGGAGATGCAGTTAGCACCAGACGGGGTCAGAGGAGAGACACAGGCAGTCCAGAGAGGAGCACCGCTCACGGGATTACAATCTCACCTGTCTCCCCGCCTCTTTCAGACTACTAACAGGAATGAAAACAGGCCAAGAGGAAACAATGTCTACAGTATGTGCTGCCATCTAGCAATATCTCTCTCTCACAGCACAAAAACAGCTGTATCTGTCAAACCGAGAACACACCCACATGAACGCCTGACAGAGCAGTTATCCAAATCTCTAAAAGTATACTGACAAAGAACAGGTGCCATATATAACCTAAAATTTGCACAAAACATGATGAAAAATATATTTATAATAAACAAAAATTAGATTGGATTAAAAAATGCATTCATAAATATATACTGTATATATATTTTTTGCTTATTTTTGCTTCTCCGTTGCCATCAACACTTTCAGCTTCAGGACAGCGCTGTGACAACCCGATTAAATATTGAAAATGTTAACTCAACATGCAGATAAATATGTTCTGAGTGCCACGCTGGGCACAGCTGAGCCCCAGGACTGAAAATCAATACAGCTCTGGCTGCCCATGGCCCTTGAGGAACAGAGGGAATAGGTCACAGTGGCGGCCTGTACTGCTCTCTCTCTCTCTCTCTCTCTCTCTCTCTCTCTCTGGATGGAGCGAATATCTATTGGAGCAGTAAGCAAGGAGCATACAAAATATGGTGAACAATTAATTTAATTTAAAAAAAGCTAATCACTATCATCAAAACCGCCAAAAACCATAAGAGCAGATAGAAGAGAATCACTCAAACATATACCCACATTAACAAACACACTCTTATAAACCAATCAGAAAATCTACCACATCCTAACAGAGTGTGTGTTCTTCCAATGACAGAGCCCAGGCCAAGTGTTCCGGCCCCTGATTGGCTCATATCGAAGGGGCTGGTCTAACCTGATAGGTTGCAGTGGCATCAATACTGGTGTCAGTTCCCAGGCTGTCCAGCTTCTCCTTCATGCGGAGGTGGGAGCGCTGGCGCACGCAGAAGAAGGAAGCGGACACCGCCAGCGCCACCAGGATGAAGAGCATGCAGAGGACGGAGAGCAGCAGGAACTGGCCCGACTCCACCCTGGTCTCCTTCACCACGGGGATCTGGGTCAGGCTGCCCCTCTGGAGGACACGTGCAAACAGAGAAAGAACACACTGTCAGAGCAGTAAAGGATGCTACTCACCTGAAGGCTTGTCTTGACTTGAAAAAATGTGGACTCAACAGTACCACAAGCGTTTCCTTACCTACCTCCACTTCCTCTCCCACCACCACAGTCTGACCCGCCCCCACTCATTAGCCAGCTGTAATACTGTCCTTATAATATGCATTCACACTCAGTCAACCCCTATTACCAGCCCCTGTCCGGTGCTTTCTCCACACTGTGCCCCACTATAGATATTTACAACCCCATTTAGTGCTGGCATGGGGCGGGCTGGCACTGTGCAGCTACAGGAGGTTGGGATACTAAAAGCTTGTGCTTAATTAGCTGCTCTGGTCCTGAGTTTGGCTGGATTAGGCCCTGAGCCCAAGCCATGCAGTTAATGGCTACCAGGACTAGAGAGACACAGGCAGCCAAGACTGGACCTTCATGCATCCACCACCAGTTGAATAGAAAGGCCTTTTCAAATATTCATACCCACACTGCATGCTAATTCGAACAGAAAGGTATAGGGTTTGTCTCACCATGGCAGACTTGTTTTAAATGTGCTTTAATACCGTCTACCAGCTTTCTATCAGCATGGGTTGAGGAGATGGCCTATGTGTTGATAATTGGTCCACTCAGGGACATTTACTGTAATGATAAATTCCCTGTGGGCCCCACAGAGACAGAATATTTTTTAGAGCATAACAGCGGTAATTACGAGCGAAAATTGGTACGGATAATTAATGATATCTAAACTGTAGCTATAAGGATTACGTTGCTGATTGCATGAAATATAGACACCAAGCTTGTTTTCATTTAAATCTCAAAAAGGGAGAGATACTATTTACCCAACACTAACGACTTCACATAAATCATCCTTACTGTCCTCTATGACTGACACATGTGTTTTCCGTAAAAAGCCACTCCTCCATAGTCTTTGATCTAATTCTATCAGCTGCATTCATGCCAATAGCTATACATCTGCTAAAGGGCAATATCAATAACAGTGCACAAACACATCAGCAGTCTCCTAATTGTCTGCATGCAATATTGAAAGATGGATGGGTGAAGAGAATCAAATCTACAACATGGGGGGGGGGTGGGGGGGGGGGAGTTGGGGG